>CAUYQU010018914.1:0-15116 GCA_963574635.1 Cheracebus regulus
CCCTGAGAAGAAACCCCCTTGTCTCTAGCTGCTGGCCTTGGCTTCTGAACAAACTGCTTGCTTACTGATATTGGGAGTTTTCACTGTCTCTAACTGCTGACCTTGGCTTCTGTACAAACTGCCTGCTTGCAAAGATCCCCAATCCCCTCCCCGGAAAATCCCCAGCCCCCCAAAAGTGTTGTTTAACATAAAAGCCCAGTTCTCCCTCAACCCTGGAACACAGGTTGGACAGACATGAGTTCTCCGTGGTCACCGGCAATAAAGACCCTACAATTCGTTATACTTTTATCTTGGTGCTGATCTTCTTATCTCACTAAAAATACAAAATACAACAACAGCAAGGAGAAGTGTTGAGCAAAAGGGGGGAAAGCCCCTTATAAAACCATCAGATCTCATGAGAACTCACTCACTATCACAAGAATAGCATGCAGGTAACCACTCTTATAATTAAATTACTTCCCACCAGGTCTCTCCCATGACATGAGGGGATTGTGGGAACTACAATTCAAGATGAGATTTGTATAGGGACACAGAAAAACCATGTTGTTCTGTACCTAGCCCCTCCCAAATTTCATGTCCTCACATTTCAAAATGCAATCATGCCCTTCCAACAGTCCCCCAAAGTCTTAACTCATTCCATCATTAACTCAAAAGTCCAAGTCCAAAGTCTCATCTGAGACAAGGCAACTCCCTTCTGCCAAGGACCGTGTAAAATCAAAAGCAAATTAGTTACTTCCTAGATACAATGGAGGTATATGCATTGGGTAAATATATCTGTTCCAAATGGGAGAAATTTAGAGGGCTACTGGTCCCATGCAAGTCCAAAATCCTAGATTTTGGGCAGGAATTAAATCTTAAAGCTTTGAAATAATCTCCTTTGACTCCACATCTCACATCCAGGTCATGCTGATACAAGTGATGGGCTCCCATGGTCCCCTGTGGCTTTGTAGGGTACAGCCTCCCTCCGGCTGCCTTCATGGGCTGGCGCTAAGTGTCTGCGGCTTTTCCAGGTGCATGGTGCAGCCCATTGGTGGATCTACCATTCTGGGGTCTGGAGGATAGTGGTCCTCTTCTCACAGCGCCACTAGGCAGTGCCCCAGTGGGGATTTCGTGTGGGGTCTCCACACCCCCATTTCCCTTCCATGCTGCCCTAGTGAGGTTCTCTATGAGGGCTCTGCCCTTGCAGCAAACTTCTTCCTGGACATCCAGGCATTTCCATATAGCCTCTGAAATCTAGGCAGAAATTCCCCAACTTCAATTCTTGAATTTTGTGCACCCGCAAACCTAACAGCATGAGTCAGCCACCAAGACTTGGGCTTGCATACTCTGAAGCAATGGCCTGAGCTATACCTTGGCCCTGTTTAGCCATTACTGGAGCTGAAGCAGCTGGGATGCAGAGCACCATGTCCTAAGGCTGCATAGAGCAGGAGGGGCCTGGGCCCAGCCCACAAAACCATTTTTTCCCTCCTAGACCTCTAGGCCTGTGATGGGAGGGGCTGCTGTGCAGGTCTCTGACATTCCATGGAGACATTCTTCCCATTGTCTTGGTGATTAACATTTGGCTCTTCATTAATTATGCAAATTTCCACAGCCAGCTTGAATTTCTCCCCAGAAAATGGAGTTTTCTTTACTATTGCATCATCAGGCTGCAAGTTTTCCAAACTCTTATGCTCTGCTTCCTCTTGAATGCTTTACTGCTTAGAAATTTCTTCCACCAGATACCCTAAGTTATCTCTCTCAAGTTCAAAGTTCCACAGATCTTAGGGCAGGAGAAAAATGCTACCAGTCTCTTTGCATAGCAAGTCACCTTTATTTCGGTTCCCAACAAGTTTCTCATCTCCATCTGAGACCACTTCAGCCTGGACTTCATTGTCACCATTTTAGTCAAAGCCATTCAACAAGTCTCTAGGAAGTTCCAAACTTTCTTACATCTTCCTGTCTTCTGAGCCTTCCAAGTCTCTAGGAAGTTCCAGACTTTCCCACATTTTCCTGTCTTTTTCTGAGCCCTCTAAACTGTTCAAACCTCTTACCTGTTACTTAATTCCAAAGTCACTTCCACATTTTTGGATATCTTTACAGCAGCACCTCACTCTCTGTGGTACCAGTTTGCTATATTAGTATGTTCTCACACTGCTAATAAAGACATACCTGAGACTGAGTAATTTATAAAGGAAAGAGGTTTAATTGACTCACAATTCAGCATGGCTGGGGAGACCATGGGAAACTTACAATCATGGCAGAAGGGGAAGCAAACACATTCCTCATCACATGCTAGAGCAAGAAGTGCTAAGCAAAAGGTGGAAAATTCCCTTACAGAACCATCAGATCTCAAGAGAACTCACTATCGTGAGAACAGCATGAGAGTACTGCCCTCATGATTCAGTCACCTCCCACTGGGTCCCTCTCACGACATGTGGGGATTATGAGAACTGTAATTCAAGATGAAATTTGAGTGGGGACACAGTCAAACCATGTCACTGTCAATTTGTGGGTTGACTCTTCATACCATTAACTTTCCTTTGCTGTACAGAAGCCTTTTAACTTGATGCAATCTCATTTATTTTTGCTTTTGTTTTTTGTGCCCTTGGGGTCATACCAAAGAAGTCACTGCCCACACCATTGTCATAGAGATTTTTCCCCCATGATTTCTTCTAGTAATTTTATAGTTTCAGGTATTATGTTTCTTCCATTTTCAGTTAATTCTTGTATAAATGGTGAAATAAGGATATCCACTCTCATGCACATGGATATTCAATTTTCCCAACACTGTTGAAGAGACTCTTTTCTCTATTGTGTATTCTTGGCATCTTTGACAAAAATCAATTGACTGTAGATGTGCAAGTTTATTTCTGGACTTTCCTATTCTTATTCCATTGGTCAGTGTGTCTGTTTTTATGTAAGTACCATGTTATTTTGATTACTATAGTATATTAGTTCATTTTCACACTGCTATAAAGAACTACCTGAAACTGGGCAATTTATGAAGAAAAGAGGTTTAATTGACTGAGTTCCATAGGCTTAACAGGAAGCATGGCTGGAAAGCCTCAGGAAACTTACAATCATGGCAGAAGGCAAAGGGGAAGCAAGGACCTTTTTCACACAATGGCGATAAAAGAGAGAGATTGAGAGAGAGAGAGAGAGAGACAGAGGGGGGAAGCCCACACACTTTTAAACCATCAGATCTCATGAGAACTCACTTATTATCACAAGAACAGCAAAGAGGAAATCCACACCCATGATCCAACACATTTTTAAGCTATCAGATATCATGAGAACTCACTATCATGAGAACAGCAAAAGGAAAATCCACCCAGATGATCCAGTCACCTCCTACCAGGCACCTCTTCCAATTTGACATGAGATTTGGGCAGGGACACAAATTCAAACCATATCATATAACTTTGTAAAGTATTTTGAAATGTGGTGGTGTGATGCCTTCAACTTTGTTCATTTTGATCAATATTACTGTGAATATTTGGGGCATTTTGTGGTTTCATACAAATTTTAAGATCTTTTTTCTATTTCTATAAAGAATGACATTAGAATTTTTATAGGAATTACATCAAATCTGTAGATCACTTTGGGTAGTATGGACATTTTAACAAAACTTATTCTTCCAAACTGTGAACATGGGATATCTTTCCATCTATTTGTGTCATCTTCAATTTCTTTCGATGGTTTACGGTTTCTGGTGTACACATATTTCACTTTGTTGGTTAAATTTACTCCTTTATCAGTCTGTTTTCACACTGCTTTAAAGAAATACCTGAGACTGGGTAATTTATAAAGAAAAGAGGTTTAATTGACTTATAGTTTTGCAGGCCACACAGGAAGTCTCGTGGCTTCTTCTGGGGAGGCCTCCAGAAATTTACAATCATGGCAGAAGGCAATGGGGAAACAGGAGCATCTTACATGGCTGGAGCAGGAGGAAGAGAGAGGCAGGGAGGTGCTACACATTTTAAAACAATCAGATCTCATAAGAACTCTATTACAACACAACTCCAAGGGGATAGGGCTAAACCATTTATGAAGGATCCACTCCTGTGATCCATTCACCCCCACCCCTACCAGGCCCCACCTCCAAAACTGGGGTATTACAATTGAACATGAGATCTGGGTGGGGATACAGATTGAAACCATATTAACTTCTATGTATATCTATTTTTAGATGCTATTGTAAATGGGATTAATTTCTTAATTTTTTTTTTTTGTTGTTTTTGAGACAGAGTCTCACTGTGTCACCCAGGCTGGGGTACAATCTTGGCTCACTGCAACATCCACCTCCGAGGTACAAGTGATTCTCCTGCCTCAGCCTCCTGAGTAACTGGGATTACAGGCACACACTACCGTGCCCAGCTAATTTTTGTATTTTTAGTTGAAATGGGGTTTCACTGTGTTGCCTAGGTTGGCCTCATACTCCTGACATCAGGTGATCCACCTGCCTTGGCCTCCCAAAGTGCTGGGATTACAGGTGTGAGCCACTGTGCCCAGCCAACTTTTTAATTTTTAAAACATAGTTGTTTGTGTACAGAATCAATAGTATATGCTGCTAATTTTTTGTATGTTGATTTATATCCTGCATATTTGCAGAATTTCTTTGCTAGTTTTAACAATTTTTTGATGATATCCTTAGGGTTTTTTATATATAAGATTATGTCATCAGCAAACAGAGACAATGTCACTTTTTCTTTTCTATTTAGATGGATTTTTATTTTTTTACTTGTATAATTGTTCTGGCTAGGACCTGAAGCATTATGTTGAACAGAAGTAGTGGGAGTGGGTAACCTTATCTTGCTCTTGATCTTAGAGCAAAAACCTTCAACTTTTTACCATTGAGTATGATGTTAGCTGTGGGCTTGTCATATATGAAGAACATTCCTTCTATCTATACCTAATTTGTTGTGAGTTTTCATTATGAAAGAATTTTAATTACATCAAATGCTTTTTCTGTGTGATTGAGATGATAATATGATTTTAATCCATCCTTTATTCTATTAATGTAGTATGCTACATTTATTGATATGTGTATATTGAAGCATCCTTGAATTATAGGAATAAATCTCATTTGATCATGGTGTATGATCCTTTTAATGTGTTGTTGAATTCAGTTTGCTAGTATTTGCTTGAGGATTTTTATATCTGTGTTCATCAGGGATATTGGCCTGTGATTCTGTTTTCCTATAGTGTCCTTATCTGGCTTTGTTATGAGAGTAACACTGGTTTCAAACAACTGAGATTGGAAATGTTCTCTTCTCTTCATTCTTTTGGAATAGAAAATGATTGTCATTAATTCTTTCATTGCTTGGTAGAATTCACTTGTGAAGCCATCTATTCATGGGCTATTCTTTGTTGGGGCTTTTTGAGTACTGATTCAGTTTTCTTATTATTGGTCTGTTCAGACTTTTTATTTATGTTTCAATCTTGGTAGATTGTTTATTTCTGGGAATTTATCTGTTTCTTCTAGGTTATTCAATTTATTGGCTATAGTTGTTCATAGTAGTCCCTATGGTCCTTTATATTTCTGTAATATGAGTTGTAATGTTTCTTTTTCATTTATAATTTTATGTATCTGAGTCCTCTTTTTCTTGGTTAGTTTAGCCAAATAATTACCATTATTTTTTATCTTTTGACAAAATCAAGAAACCAAGTCATAGTTTTGTTGACCGTTTCTACTTGTTGTATTTTAGCGAGATGAGAAGATCAGCACCAAGACAAAAGTATGACGAATTGTAGGGTCTTTATTGCCGGCAACCACAGAGGACTCATGTCTCTCCAACCCGTGGCCCCGAGTTGAGGGAGAACTGGGCTTTTATGTTAAATAACACTTTTAGGGGGCTGGGGATTTTCTGGGGAAGGGGGAGACTGGGGATCTTTGTAAGTAGGCAGTTTGTACAGAAGCCAAGGTCAGCAGTTAGAGACAGTGAATACTCCCAATATTAGTAAGCAAGTAGTTTGTTCAGAAGCCAAGGCCAGTAGCTAGAGACAAGGGAGTTTCTTCTCAGGGTCCGTGTGACCCTGAGCGGCGAGTTCTTGAATTCCATTGAAATGAGGTTGGTGTCTGCACCTGGCGTTGGCCAGATTAATCGTAATGCCTTATCACTAGCCTGTGAGCCTACACGTAGCCTGTGAGCCTGAGAAGCCTTTTTCCTTGCCACATCACATACTGTCTTTGTAGTCTCTGTTTCATTTATTTCTGCTCTAATCTTTATTTTCTTCTCCTTCCTTCTTCTGACTTTGACCTTAGTTCATTCTTTTTCTTATTTCTTGGGGTGTGAAGTTAGGTAGTTTATTTGAAATATCTTTTTCTTAATGTTGGTATTTATTACTATAAACTTCTTTCTCAGAACTGCTTTTCCTGCATCCCATAAATTTGAGTATGCTGTATTTTCATTTTCATTTTTCTCAAGATACTTTTTGATTTCCCTCTTTGATTTATTTTTTGATCCATTGGTTGTTCAGGAGTGTGTTAACTTTTATGTATTTGTGAATTTTTCAAAATGTTCTTGTTATTTATTTTTAGTTTCATACCATTGTGGTTAGAAATAATTCTTTAAATGATCTTAATATTTTAAAACTTGTTAAGGCTGGTTTTGTGGCCTAATATATGACCTGTCCTGGAAAATGTTCAGGTACATTTAAAAAGAATATGTATTCTGCTGTTTTGGGATGGAATGATCTATATATGTCTGTTAGACCCCTTTGGTCTATATTGTTATTTAATTCTGCAGTTTGTCTTCTGACTTTCTGTCTGAATGGCCTATCCATTTTTAAAAGTGGAATACTGAAGTCTTCTATCATATTGATGTCTGTTTCTTCCTTTAATTTTTAAAATATTTACTTTATATATTTAGGTGCTTTAATGTTGGGTGCATATATAATTGCAATTGTTATATCCTCTTAATGGATCGATTTCTTTTATCATTACATAGTGACCTCATTTGTCTTGTGATAGAATTTGACTGAAATTAATATAAGTATAGCTACTTATGTTATTTTTTGGTTAGTATTTGCATGGAATAACTTTGTCTATCTCTTTACTTTAAGCCTATGTGTGTCCTTCAGACTAAAGTGAGTCTCTTGTAGATAGCATATTTTTGGATTTTGTTTTAAATCCATTCAGCCACTCAGTTTCTTTTTATTGAATAATTTAGTCCATTTACATTTGAAGTAATTATTGAAAGATAAGGACTTACTATTGCCATTTAATTGTTAATTATTTTCTGATTGTTTTGTAGATCTTTTGTTTCTTTCTTCTCTCTTGCTATCTTTGTGATTTTTTAAGGTTTCTTTAATGGTACATGTTGATTTTTTTTTTTTCTATCTTTTGTGCATCTACTATAGGATTTATTTTAGTGGTTACATGGGGCTTACATAACCTTCTCTTTTTAGTGGATAACAACGTTAATCATATACAAAAACTACACTTTTCTCCATATTTTATGCCACAGTTTACATATTTTTATGTTGTGTATGTAAATTTATATATATTGGTTTATATTAAATTATTATAGCTATAGTTTTAAAATATTTTTGTATTTTAACTTTTATACTAGGATTAAAAGTGAAATACACACCACTATTACAATATTAGAGTATTCTGATTTTGACTGTGTATTTAACTTTACCTATGAGTTTTATACTTCCATATGGTTTTTTTCTTTCTTTTCTTTTTTTTTTTGAGAAAGAATCTTGGCCTGTTGCCCAGGCTGGAGAGCAGAGGCATGATCTCAGCTCACTGTAATGTATGCTTCCTAGGTTCAAGTGATTCTTTTGCTTCAGGGAGAATTAAGCAATTCTCCTGAGTGGCTGAGACTATAGGCACACGCCACCATGCCTGACTAATTTTTGTATTTTTAGTAGAGATGGGTTTTCATCATGTTGACCAGGCTCTCTCAAACTCCTGGCCTCAATTGATCCACCTGCCTTGGCCTCCCAAAATGCCGAGGTTATAGACATGAACCACCATGCTCAGCTTCATATGTTTTCATGTTGTTACTTAGCATTCTTTTATTTCAATCTGAAGAACTCCCTTTAGCATTTTTTGTTAGGCAAGTCTTGTAGTGATGAACTCTCTGAGCTCTTGTCTGGGAATGTCTTTATTACTTTTTCATTTCTGAAAGATAGCTTTGCCAAGTATAGTATTTTTGCTTGGTAGTTTTTATTTCAGCACTTTGAATATGTCATCCAGCTCCCTTCTCACTTGCGGGGTTTCTGTTGAAAAGTCCATTATTAGCCTTATGTAGGTTCTCTTGTATGTGATGAGCTGATTTTCTCTTGCTTCTTCAAAATTTTCCATCTTTGACTTCTCGCTATTTGATTACAATATCTTACTATTGTCATTTAATTGTTAATTATTTTCTGATTGTTTTGTAGACCTTTTGTTTCTTCTGTCTTGCTATCTTTGTGATTTTTTGGGTTTCTTTTAGTGGTACATGTTGATTTTTTTTTCTATTTATTTTTTGTGCATCTACTATAGGAGTTATTTTAGTGGTTTGGAATATTCTTGGATGTTCTTTTTTTGGGTTAATTTGTCTTGTGATTCTTTGAGTTTCATGGATCTGGATATGTATATCTTTTTCAGTATTTGGGAATTTTTAGCTAGCATTTCTTTAAATAAGTTTTTTGTCCCTTTTTCTCTCTTCTCCTTCTGACACTCATAATTTATATATTTGTATGCTTGATGGTGTTCATAGTCCCTTACGCTTTTTCTCTTTTTCCCTTTATACTCTTCTAATTGGCTGATTTCTGATGGCATGTCTTTGAATTCACTAATTCTTTCTTTTGCATGATTGAGTCTGCTGTTGAAATTGTTTATTGATTTTTTTCCATTCTTTTATTGTATTATACAGCTCCAGGATTTCTGTCTTTTTTTTCTTCTTTATTGTGGTTCTTATTTCTTTGTTAAACTTTTCACTTTGTTCATGCATTATTTTCCTAATTTTGTTTAGTTGTCTATTTTTGTTTTCTTGCTTTTCATTGAGCTTCTTTAAGATGATTATTTTGAATTCTTTTTCATGAAGTTTATAGATCTCCATTTCTTTGAGGTTGGTTATTGGAGCTTTATTAGTTTCATTTGGTGGTGTCATGTTTACATGATCCTTTGTTATCTGTGTAGTCCTGCATAGGCGTCTGTGAATTTGAAGGAGAAAACACATCTTCTGGTCTTTACAGACTGGTTTCAGGAGATAGAAGACCTTCTTCTGTTGTGTTTTTGGATTTATGGGAATGCGTCTTGGTTTGCAGTTGAGTGGAATTGGAGCTAGGTCACATGGATTCTACTGGGTCTGCATGGGCTCTATGGTTAGTAGACCTATTACTAGGAGCTTAAGCAGGAATGGATCCTTTCTAGTCCTTGGATAGACTAGATTGATTCTGGGATCCTTGGTCAGTAGGGCTGGTGCTGGGATGAGAGTCTGCTTCAGGGTCTATAGGTAGTGGACGTTTTGCCAGATACATGCACAGGTATGGCTTCCTCTGGGTCTGTATAGGACTTCTGCTGGGTCACTGGGCAGGAAGAACTGGCTCTGGATAGTGGCTGAGAGAGGCAAGAACTGAATCATAGATTCACAGTGGATACCAAGGTCTGAAGGCCTGCCTTCAGAGGCATAGATGGGCATGTTACCCTCTGGGTACCTGGATGGGCAAGACTGCTCTTAGACCACAGCTGAGAGGGACTAGAGCTAAGTTAGAGGGCTGACCATAGCCAGGACTGAGGTCAGCAGGCCTGTTCCTCAAGGCATGAATGGATATGACTTTTCCTGTGTCCCAGATGGTTTTAGTAAAAGGACCAAGGATAAACAGGACTGTAGCCTGGTCCACTGGAAGATAGAAATATTTCTAGCTCTGAATCTGTGACCATGGCCTCATGCCTGCCACCTAGCCGCTGGTATGCCCTCTCAAATATAACCATTCTAGGTCTTGGGCTTCCCTGGGGTTTCATAGCCTCCTGTCTGAATCCTAAACCTCCCACAAAGGCACTTTTGTATGTGGACAGATAGCTGCAAAATTATTGTTGCTGTGGAAAGATAAGAGTGGGGGACTTTCTTTTCCACCAACTTGTGGACCTATTTTTTTTCTTTTAAGCAGGATAAGCAACAAGGGGAATTGAGAGGGGTATTATTTCTAGCTTAGGACTAAGGAATTCTTGAAGCATGAGAGAGTAATGGTCACCTCTTAAGAAGACCTATAGGGAAGGATTTTTATCAGGGGGAGACAGATTTTAATTTAAACGAAGAAGTGGGGGTGGTGGTTGGGGGGCGGAAATATTCCAAAGAGACTAAGAGATCTCATGTTTTCCAGGAGAGTCAATATGAAGTGAGGGTACAACTAAGATTTACTACATCAGGACCTTCTGGTCTTTCCTGCCTCCTTGCTTAACATATGCCCATTTATCAATTTTTCTCATTGTCAATAACCAAAGGAAATGACAACATGTAATTGGAATATTAGGATATAAACTTTGGCAGAAAACTGGATATTAAAGTCTATTAAAATTATTTTAAAGTCCAGCCCAAGATATAGCATTACAATAATGAATTGTTTCCAATAACCAATAGAAAATAAGTGGAGGTGCATAACGACCCAGAGAGAATATTCCCCAGGAACTGAGGGCCAGAGATGAATGACTGGATATTTTAACCTATTGGATGATAAGACTAGAGAAACATTTAATTGTATATCATTTTTTAAAGTACACTGTGTACTATTCTCACAAGACCTTTGTTATATCTTTAATAGACAAGATACTTGCTATTTTACTTGCTCATGTTGTATGGAAAATTGACATAGGTGGAAGGCCCATGCTACCCTCAGTTCAGGTAAACCTGTGGTAGTAATACCAGTTAAAACAATGATGATAATAATTGCCATAGCACTATAGAAAGGCACTATACAGAAACCTAAATATAAAGTAATGAGAATAAGGGACTGACTTTAAAAAATATGAACTGACCTATTGCTACCAATATACTAGAAGAAACCCTTGTAAATATAGACGTTTCCAAAGAGATTTTACTCAGCCTTAGGATGAAGGATTTCCTATCATTTTATGAATAAAATCAATAATTTCATTGACAGAAACTAGCTGATGTTTTGTCAAGTGAGGTTTACTAAATATTTTATGTTCTGTGTGCCTGTGGTATACCTCTAGGTTCATCTACTTCCCATAGGGACACATATAATGGCACTTATCGGGGTTGGCCCAACTGCTCTCTGTCATGTCTTAATATTGGTGATCAAGCACTTTTCTATAAAATGTAAGCAAAATGTTGAATTTTTTTCTTTTCTCGGTGCTTCTAAAGATAAATTGACATAGAGGGAAAAAAGAGACTCATGAGTTCTTGGCAGATAAATTTTTTATCTCCAAAAGTCATAAGTACAAAATGGAGTGACAAAGATGTTCACATTTTGTGTATGTCTTTGGTCACTTTTCAGCAGTTGGATAAATTACTCTTCACTTATGATTTTTGTGTGAACCTCCCGGCTCTTCACCCGCAACTTGTTGACCTGGGACTCAGCAATGTCAGCCCGTTCCTCGGCCTCCTCCAGCTCGTGCTGGATCTTGCGGAATTTGGAGAGGTTGACGTTGGATTGTTCCTCCTGTGAATGGAAATGCATTTATGAGGAAAAAAAGTTCATAATTTTTTGATTCTTAGGTCAATGGATCCTGAATTTCCTTGTTACTTAAAAATGGTTCATTCTAGCAGATCTTTTAAGAAACTTAGAGAAATGCTCTTGAAATTTTTTTTTTTTGAACTCATAGATAACAAGGAAGGACAAGTGACATTTATATGTGAACTTTTAGAATGGTGGAACATCCTCGAGCTACTACTAAATATGCCAAGTGTCCAGCTTTTTATATTTTTTCAAAATCCTGAGAACGGAACCAAACCTTTTAAGAATGCAAGTATGCAAATTATACTAAACCAAACTATTAGGCTTGAATATAAGTTATTGCCATGTGAGTATAAATTATTGCCACTTAAGCTTAGAAATTAAGCAAGAAGTTTGTTTCCTAAAAAAGTCTGAGCTGTCTCGGATTATATTTAAATATACAGCAGAGAATTTGAGCAGGTCAGTTCTAGTTTAGTCTCTGGTAATCATTCTTATTTAAAAGTCTCAGTAAGAACCTCCAAAATGTGGAATTCAAATTTAGAACAGACATAAAGCTTAGAATCACTAAATAGTATAGCTTGAAAAAAAAAACCCTCAGCTTTTTCTCTTACAGATGAGAAAAGTAGGAACTGGAGAAAGATTAAGCAATTTGTCCAAGGTATGGACAGTAGTTGTGTGTGTGTGTGTGTGTGTGTGTATGTGTGTGCATGTGCGTGTACATGCACACAGGTATGTGTTTTCTCTCCTTCCCTCATTTCTCTCCATCCCATCTTTCTCTCTCTCTCACCTTTGATGTCAGGGGCAAAATAAAAACTGTCAATGAACAGAGGAACTCATTAGTGATATGTAACTATGCATGTTTATATGTAGGAAGTTGATACTATTTGATTATTATTCCAGATGCATCATGGAATAGAGAAATGAAATAAGGTAGAGTGTTAAAAATCTACTGACTTGAACGTAACTGAGAACTTCTGAGTTTCAGAATCTCATATTTAACTATTTACTTGACACGTTCACTTGTGTGTATATGGTATTACGTATCTAAAACAGAATTCCTATTCCTTTCTTGCCCTGCAAATCTGTTCTTCCCTCCATTGTTCCCCACTTCAGTGTTACATCATCCACCTGATTATTCAAACCATAAACTTGCCAAATTACTCTTAATTGCCTTTCTTTCATCTCCCAAGTGCAACCTATTAGCAGTCAGAGTTTCTACCTCCAAAATATGTCCTGAATTTCTTCACTTCTTTCTCTCTGCTCCACTACTGCTCTTATCCAAGCCACAGAACCAATCTGAAAAGTTTCCTAACATGTGTCTGTACACCCACTTGTGTTTCCAAGTAACCTATTCTTTACATAGTAGCCAGAATACTCTTTTTAAAAAACACAGATCAGGTTTTTGTTGTAGGATTGAAGAAAAAGAAAAAAAATTATATATATATATATACACACACACATATATATATATGTAATGACTGACCCACATTAAAACCCTTCTTGGCTTCCCAGTACCTTATTGAACTGAGAATACAATCCGGCGTTCTTACCATGGCCTGGAAGACCCTGCGAGCTGCCTCCTGCCTGGCTCTCCAGCCCCAGCTGTGCTGCTTTCTTCCTTGTCTGCTTCTTGAGCCAGACTCTTTTCCACTCAAAAGCTTTGCATTTGCTCTTCCTCATCTCTAGAACATCTTCCACTGGCTCATCAGGCGGTTAGTTTTACCTCAGTCTCAGACCTCCAGGTAGTCATTTATTTTCCTTTGATCCTTCCTTATTTTACTCATCTTTTCTTTTGTCGCTTTAACTAAACTGGCCTGGTCTGAGAAAAGTCACCCCGCGGGGTTGTGAACTCACCGCTTCCTCAGCTTGTCTCTTGTAGGCTTTCACCTTCGCTTGCAGTTTGTCCACCAGGTCCTGGAGCCTGAGAATATTCTTGCGGTCCTCCTCAGTCTACAATAATATTTTCAAGAGTGAGTTTCTTGAAAGTACAAATACCACATTTTGTTATACATATGGCTTTTAATCCCATGTAGACTGAAATGAAAACCTAGACAGGCCATTTTCCTTACTTGGTAAGAGAGTTCCTTCACTCTTCTCTCATGTTTGCGTAGACCCTTGACAGCTTCAACATTGCGCTTCTGTTCACTTTCAACTTCACCTTCAAGTTCACGAACCTACAAGGAGATGGACATTTTAAGGACATTCACTTGAGGTGAATTTCTACTTCTTCACATGACCCACATACTTCTTTTAGTCTGTTTTATATGTAGTTTTAAATGCCCTAGTCCAGTTTTCCTTATTATGAGCTTTTGGGCATGAGAGAATAACTCTCCCTCATTTCAGTATGCCCCCATATCATCTAGCAGTGCTAGGTGTTCAGAATCATGTGTTGGATTGGAATGAGATAGGAATACAGGCTGATTAGGAGACCTACCCTGGCCTCCAGTTTCTGGATCTGCTTCTTCCCGCCCTTCAGCGCCAGCTGCTCAGCCTCATCTAGACGGAGCTGCAGGTCCTTCACTGTCTGTTCCAGGTTCTTCTTCATCCGCTCCAGGTGGGCACTGGTGTCCTGTTCCTTCTTCAGCTCCTCCGCCATCATGGCAGCCTAATTAGCAGTAAAACAAAATGGTTTAAGACAGCTAAGATAACACATTAAGATTCAAGTTTGACCATCACTGTGTTGCCCTTCACTCACATCAGTGATGGCCTTCTTGGCCTTCTCTTCTGCATTGCGGGCTTCCTGGACAATGTCCTCCATCTCTCCCTGGATTTGGGAAATGTCTGTCTCCAGCTTCTTCTTGGTGTTGATCAGACTGGTATTCTGTTTAAAATGTGAAATTTAAATATTAGGCACATGAGAGAAAAATTAGGAAGCCTGATGTTCTAATGAACCCATAAACTAATTAACTAAATAAATTCATTAATATTCCTCTTTGTTTCACATACTGGCTGAGTTGACATAAGTTTAAAAGACAATTAACTCTGAATGTTATAGTTCAGATAAACAAAAATATAGATAATCAAAAAATAAAATATTTTAAACTTTACCCTTCATGAAATCATATAAATAGATTTCTTAATAGTACCAAGGTTTCAGCAAGAATGTCATTTTCATGCAGTTGCGTTTTTTTACTATTCTATTATTACATGTACCTGGGTGTGGAGGAGCTGGACACGCTCGCTGGCATCCAGGAGCTCCTGTTCTGCGATTTTCCTGCTCCTCTCTGTCTGTTCCAGAGTGGCCCGCAGCTCCTCAATCTCAGCCTGCAGCAGGTTGGCTCTGCGCTCCACCATGGCCAGCTGCTCCTTCAGGTCCTCCTGGCCCCGGAGAGCATCATCCAGGTGGATCTGGGTATCCTGTGGAACAAACCGTCATTGAGACACCATGTTCTCAGGGTCACAGGCACCCCAATTGTCCTGGGACCATCTCTTGGACCCATTTACCTTGAGGATGCCTTGGGTGTTCCTGTAGTTCCTCAGGGCCTCGGCAGCCATGCGGTTGG
>CAUYQU010018915.1:0-41187 GCA_963574635.1 Cheracebus regulus
CACATAACCCCCCCATCCCCTGAATATACAACTAACATACGTCCCAAAAATTACATTCAATTTTTTTTTTTTTTTTTTTTTTTTTTTTTTTTTTTTTGAGATGGAGTCTCACACTGTCGCTCAGGCTGGAATGCAATGGCACAATCTTGGCTCACTACAGTCTCTGCCTCGCGGGTTCACACGATTCTCCTGCCTCAGCCTCCCGAGTAGCTAGGATTACAGGCACACACCACCACACCCAGCTAATTTTTTGTATTTTTAGTTGAGATGGAGTTTCATTATGTTGGCCAGACTGGTCTCGAACTCCTGACCTCGTGATCCACCCATTTTGACCTCCCAAAGTGCTGGGATTACAGGCGTGAGCCACCACCCCCGGCTACATACCAAATTTTTAAAAATGAAATTAAAAGCATAGGCATATTGAGGGTCTTATGCATGGACATGTTGAAGGGTTCAAAGAGAGACAGAATGTGCATGAGGTTTGATAAGGGGAAATCACTTCCCTATGTGAAAGTTGGAAGGGAGCAGCATTCATTGTGTGGGCTTTGAGCCCTTCATCCCTTTCACTCTCAGGCTGGAAGCCACAGTGTGATGTTCTAACCATTTGAAAATTTCCATTTGTTCAAAGCTTGGCTTTGTAACCACTTGAACATTTCTATTACATGGAAGGAACATGGACTTCCATGTCAGCTCTGCATTCAAATCATTCTTCCACTAAGGTGACTTGACAAGTTATTTTACTTCTCTACTTGGCCCTTACAACAATTTTGTGTGGTATATGTGTTGGGCAAATAGGATTTATTTTTACCACTGCAATTTAAACTTCATATTGGAAAACACTCGAATACTCAGAAAAGTTTGAATTCTATGACTTATAAACACATTTCAAACTACAGATGTTTGAGAATGCTACTTTGAGAATTCTAATATATCTTCAATAATGTAAGTACCTTATAGAAAATCTTGAACAGTGTAAGATTTTCATAATTAAGGCATGAAAAACTGGGCCCTTTAATTCCAGGTGTCCCCTTGTCCCTTCTGCTTTTGCCATCTGTGTTCAATATAATTCTAACCAAGTCTAAGTACGGAGAAAATTCCTACCCTGCCTGCTTTTATAGCTCATCAGATTTCCCTATATCAGCTGTCACTTTTGTGGTAAGTGTCATTCGATTTCTGTGACGCCTTTGCCACAATCTTTTCTTTGAACAGTAGCTAAAATGATCTATTTAAAGTGTTAATCACATTGCTCTAATATATAAAGCCTTCAGTGGTTTCCCATATCGCTGTAAAATACCCCTTGCCAGCCTCTCCCATCAACCCCACTCTTTTTGTTCCTTATATATGCACATCTCTTCCTGAGCCTTTATTGCGATCCTCTTCGTGTGGGGATGTTTCTGTCTCAGAGATAGTCTTTGTTCAGGTCCCCACTCTACAGTCCTCTCCAGAGGGGCTGCTTTCACCACCCCTTCTAAAATAAGCCTTTCTAAACACCCCTGTCATGTTCTGTCCCTTAGCCTGCACTAACTTTTTCATAATGCTTACTACTAACCGAAGTTTTTTGCTTTATCATTTAATTTCTTCCTCATTAGAATGTAAGCTTGTGAGAGAGTGGCAGGGATGTGGTTTACTCATTATTGTATGTCCCTCACCTAATCCTGTAACAGTGTCTGGTCCATATTAGGGTATGTAATAAATATTACTTGAGAAATTCATTAATTTAACATACTACCAATTCTCTGAGTGACTTTTTTAAGCCTTCCTCATCATTCACACTTTTTGTCTTTCATTCGGGCATGTCCAATCACCATTTCGTGAACATCTGTGTTCCTTTTGCAAAGATAAGACTAGGTTCCTGGAGTTCATAGGAGATGTAAACCACAGCCTGAGGGTAGCAAACTGGTGGACCCTGAGCCAAATCCTGGCCTGCACATGTATTTTGTTTGGGTTTTACAATGTTTGTTATAAATGAACTGGCTGCTAATATTTTTTAATTGGAAATATTTACATTAAAAACCTAGACCTCTAGCTGCTCTTAAAAAATTAAAATATGGCTGGGCACAGTGGCTCACACCTGTAATCCTAGCACTTTGGGAGGCGGAGGTGGATGAATCACCTGAGGTCAGAAGTTCGAGACCAGCCTGACCAACATGGTGAAACCCCATCTCTACAAAAAATATAATTAGCCAGACATGGCAGCGGGTGCCTCAATTGCTTGAGCCCGGGAGGCAGAGGTTGCAGTGAGCCAAGATTGTGCCACTGCACTCCAGCCTGGAAATCAGCAAGACTGTCTAAAAAATAAAAATAAAAAAATAAAAATTAGCCACACGTGGTGGCACATGCCTGTAATCCCAGCTACTCGGGAGGCTGAGGCACGAGAATCAATTGAACCTAGGAGGCAGAGGTTGCAGAGAGCTGAGATTATGCCATTGCACTCCAGCCTGGGTTACAGAGCGAGACTCCATCTCAAAAACAAAAAAAGTAAAAATTCAATACATGAGATCTACAATTCCTCCAAGCCACAGTTAACTAGCATCCAGTAGCCCTCTGGGTGAGGCTGCATGCTGTGGTGCATGATGATTCCCTCCACCCCCTGTTAATTGTGTAATACTGAAACGGGGCATCAGTTGGCAGGTATCAGCGTACTGATGGTATTTTCTTGAATTCAGCCCCTTCTGCTCATTGATGTTACCTACCTGGCTCTTAACACCTGATACCTCACGGAATATTCCAAGACTATGTGAATCACGAAATCTGAATGTGGCATTGTTTGAGTCGGTTCCTGGGTCAGTTAAATCAGGTTGTTTCCTGTGCCCCAAATCACTAGTGAACTGTTTAACTAAACCTTTTCAAACGAATTTCTCACTTAAGCGACTCTTACACTGCAGGAGCACTTAACAGAGCACACACACATCATATCTGTACAGAGCACATGGAACATTATAAATTTCACTGCGAGGCTCAGTTTTCCATCCTAAATTTCAAAACTTAATTTTCTGCCCAAAATGATTTTCTGCCCCAGATGTGTAATTTTCATGGACCTTTTCAAACACACCAAATTGTATTCACTTACCAAGAATTAATACACTACAGACCAACAATAAGCAATAAAGCCACATTCAAATTGATTAGTCAGGCCCTCATCCCCTAGCTGACTTCATTTTACACACACAATTGAAATCAAGAGTCTCAAATGAACTTCCAACTTATTTGAAAACAGTCAAATTGCGAAAGTCAAGTGTCTACTTGCATATAATCTGATGAGGGCTATAATGATAGGTTTCTACCTAGAGAAATAAGGGTAGGTAAAGTCTCAATGTTCAGATACATGGTACATACCTGCATATAATTAATATTCAGTTGGAAGCAAAGTGTATTTTATTTGTTTGTTTTGTTTTTGAGACAAGAGTTTCACTCTTGTTACCAGACTGGAGTGTAATGGCATGATCTCAGCTCACCGCAACCTCTGCCTCCTGGGTTCAAGTGATTCTCCTACCTCAGCCTCCCAATATATAATCTCTGGCTTTGGTCATTATATTGTGGATATGCAAGATAATGTCCTTGTTTTTAAGGAATATATATTGAAGTACTTACAGGTAAAGAAACAATGACTGCAACTTACTCTCAGTGCAGCTGGGATTAGAGGCATGTGCCACCATGCCCGGCTAATATTTTCTATTTTTAGCAGAGATGGGGCTTCTTCATGTTGGTCAGGCTGGTCCGGAACTCCTGACCTCAGATGATCCCTCCCACCTCGGCCCTCCAAAGTGCTAGATTGCAGGTGTGACCATTGCACCCAGCCAGACAATGTTTTAAAAAGCCAAATGACATCCAAAGTAATCCTCAGTATATTTTAGAGCCAAGCAATAATACAATGTGTGCCAAGTTTAAAGAAGAAAGATGGACCACTGTGGCCTAGAGGGCCTTGGACAAATTTTTAGAGGACAGGGAATGTGGAATGCACTTTGGATGGGAAGGTTTTAAAGACAAAGAGGAAGCCTGGCACAGTGGTTGGGAGACCGATGTGCAGACCCAGCTGCTTGGGAGGCCGATGCAGGAGGATCCCTTGATCCCAGGAGTTCGAGACTAATGTGCTATGATTGCACCACTGCATTCCAACCTGGGCAACAGCAGCAAGCCCCTGTTTCTGGAGGGAAAAGAAAGGGGGACAAAGGAAGAGGCCCAAGAGATTGTGTTCAATGCTGACATCCTTTATTAGCTGTGTAATCTTGCACACGTTACTTAACCACTCTAAGCTTCCATGTTGCCATCTGTAATGAGTTTGTAATTAAGCCTAGTGTATTCAGATATTGTGAAGGTTAAAGAAATAATGCATCTAATGCACTTAATGTTAGGTGTGTAAATGTTCAATAAATGTTATCATTATTAGCATCTTCAGACACTTGTGGACGCCAGATTAAGGTGTCTTGTAGACCAGAAAGCCATTGTTTTAAAAGCAGGTGACTGTATTCCTAGGGTTTCCTAAGGCTGCTGTAACAAATCACCACAAACTTGGTGGCTTAAAACAAATAATTACTCCTTCACATTTCTGGAGTCTAGAAGTCTGAAATCCACATGACCACAGGGCCATGCTCCCTCTGAAGACTCTAAGTCCCCCTTACTTCTTCATAGTTTCTGGTGGTTCCCGGCAATCCCTGGTGTTCTTTGGCTTGTGGCTGCATCGCTCCGGGCTTTGCCTCCATCTTCATATGGGCTTTTTCTCCGTATGTGTTTGTTTTCTAAGGATTCCAGGGCCCAGTATGGATACCCTAACCCAGCATGTCCTCATGTTAACAAACTACATCTGCAGAGACTCTATTTCCAAATAAGATTACATTCTGAGGTTCTAGGTGGACATGAATTTTGGGTCACTAGTCAACCCTTTCCAGTGATACAGGAAAAATAATAACCTGAAGTGGACTTTTTAAGAAATTTTCATTTTGAAATAATTTCGGATTTACAAAAAAGGTGCAAAAATTGTGTGAAGAATTTTTATATATCCTTCACCCAGATTCACCAAATGTTAACATTTCACCACACTTGCTTTTTCACTCTCTGATGCCTTTTCTGCACTGAGAGTAAGTTGCAGTCATTGTTTCTTTACCTGTACTTCAATATATATTCCTTAAAAACAAGGACATTATCTTGCATATCCACAATATAATGACCAAAGTCAGAGAATTAACATACTGACCAATACTATGATCTATCAACCAGATATTGCCAATATTGCAAATATTGATCTATTGATCAAATATTGCCAATTTCCCTATTAGTGCCCTATTTTCTGGTCCAGGATCCAACCTAGAATTATATGTTGTCTTTAGTCGTAATCTTTTTAGTCTCCTTTCATTAGAGTAGTTCCTCGATCTGTCTTTGCTTTCGTAACCTTGACATTTTTATTTTTTAATTTTTTTATTATTATTTTTGAGACAGAGTCTCACTTTGTCAATGAGAGTGCAATAGAGTGCAATGGCGCAGTCTCGGCTCACTGCAACCTCTGCCTCCCAGATTCTCCTGCCTCAGCCTCCTGAGTAGCTGGGACTACAGGCACATGCCACCACACCCGGCTAATTTTTGTATTTTTAGTAGAGGTGGGGTTTCACTATGTTGGCCAGGCTAGTCTCCAACTCCTGACCTCATGATCTGCCCTCCTTGGCCTCCCAAAGTGCTGGGATTACAAGCTTGAGCCACCGCGTCCGGCCAATCTTCACTTTTTTTTTTTTTTTTTTTTTTGAGACAGAGTCTCACTCTGTCACCAGGCACCAGGCTGGAGTGCAGTGGCACAATCTCGGCTCACTGCAACCTCCGCCTCCCAGATTCAAGCAATTATCCTGCCTCAGCCTCCCGAGTGGCTGGGACTGCAGGCTGCGCCACCATGCCAGGCTAATTTTTGTATTTTTAGTAGAGCCGGGGTTTCACCATGTTGGCCAGGTCGGTTTTGATCTCTTGACCTCGTGATCCGCCCGCCTCGGCTTGAGCCACCACGCCCAGCCCTACCTTCACATTTTTAAAGAGTATAAACCAAACTTTTCCAATCCACGGCCCATGGGTCACATGCAGGGCGGCTTTGAATGTGGCCAGATACAAATTTGTAAACTTAAACATAATACTTTTTTGCGATTTTTTTTTTTTTTTGGCTCATCAGCTATTGTTAGCGCAGTGTATTTATGTGTGGCCCAAGACAATTTTTCTTCCAGTGCGGCCCAGGGAAGCCAGAAAATTGGACACCCCTGTTGTAAACTGATGATTTTGTAGAATATCTTTTAATTTGAGTTTGCCTTATGTTTCTTTGTGATTAGATTTGGATTTTGTGTTTTTGGCAGGAGAAATACAATAGAAGCCAGGCTGTGTCCTCAGTGCCTCATCAGGAGGCACACAGTGTTAATTTGCCCCAGTAACCAATGGTGTTAACTTTGATCATTGCTTAAGGTGCTTGTCTGCCAGTATTCTCTATTAAATTGTTACTATTTTACACTTTGTAATTAACAAGTATCTTTTGGGAGAGATATTTTAGATCATATAATTTTTTTTTGTTTTTTATTTATTTTTTTGAGACAGAATCTTGCTCCATCTCCTAGGCTGAAATGCAGTGGCACAATCTGGGCTCACTGCAACCTCCGCCTCCTGGGTTCAAGCGATTCTCCTGCCTCAGGCTCCCAAGTAGCTGGGACTACACATGCCTGCCACCATGTCCAGCTAATTTTTTTGTTTTTTTAGTAGACATGGGGTTTTGCCATGTTGGCCAGGCTGGTCTCGAACTTCTGACCTCAGGTGATCCACCTGCCTCAGCCTCCCAAAGTGCTGGGATTACAGGCGTGAGCCACTGCGCCCAGCCTAGATCATACCAATAGTGCTTCTTAATTAACTTCTGCCTACTAATTCTAGCATCCATTGATGATTTTTACCTGAAATAACTACTGAAAATGATTTTTAAATTTCGCTCTACATTTATTAGTTGGCATGCCACTGTAACAGCTTTCCTTTCTCCTTCATTTATTCATTTGTTTATATGTTTCAGTATGGACTCATTCTATGAAGCTATAATCCATTACTGTCATTATTTTGTTACTCAAATTCTAGATGTGGCCAATGGTAACCGCTTTAAGATAGTCCCTGTGTCCTTTAAAATGAACATTTTAAAGGCTTTTCCTACATGTGTACCTTTCCAAAAGGTTCACACCATTTGTGCTTTCTCTAGACGTGTATAACCAGAAGTTCTTGGGAAATGAGCTCTTGAGAACATCAGCACTGGCATTAGAAGGGATGAGGTAACTTTCAAAGACCAAGATAACTACCTTGCCAATGTATGGGGATTTTCATGGCTGGAGTTTCCAGAATAACTTTCCTTTTGGTCCAGGATAATCTTCCCCATTGCTATGATTTGGATATGGTTTGTTTGGCCCTGCCAAGTCTCATGTTGACATTTGATTCCCAATGTTAGTGGCAGGGCCTGGTGAAAGGTGCTTGGATCATGGGGTGGATCCCTCATGGCTTGGTGCCATGCTCAAGGTAGTGAGTGAGTTCTTGCTCTATTAGTTCCTGGGAGAGCTGCTTGTTAAAAAGAGCCTGGCACCTCCCCCCTCTTCTTGCTTTCTCTCTTGCCATGTGATCTCTGTATACACTGACTCCCCTTTGCCTTCTGCCATGGGTGGAAGATTCCTGAGGCCCTCATTAGAAGCAGATGATGGGTGCCATGCTTCTTGTACAGACTGAAGAACTGTGAGCCAAATAAACCTTGTATTCTTTATAAATTACCAGCTTCAGGTAGTCCTTTATAGTTACACAAACGGACAAAGACACTCATGCACCATCAGCTTCCACAGTCCTACAATCCGTCCTTTCCTTGAGAGCCTTTCAGTTTGCATAGTCAGTAATAAGTAAGTAGGCCACTAGAGGTCACTCTTTGGCTATATGAGATATGTATCTTGCTCCAAGTTTCACTTTGGCTGATTGGCAAACCTTATTCTGAACACAATAAAGACTTGTGTGTTTCCAAAGGAACACTAATGTCTTTAGATACGTCCACTTAAGCCTCATTTAGACCCTTAATCCAGACTTGAACCTTTGGTGATAACTAAAGGTACATGCCTTTGCTAGGTTCTGCTGGCAGAAGAATAAAGATAGCAACCTTCATTTATACAAGGACTATGTGCCAGATGCCATTCTGCTTCACATGTATTAACTCATTTGACCTCTCTCAAAAACCCTGTGGTTAGAGAGAAACCCATGAGCTGGTGATTTCACCCAGCTAGTAAGTGGTTGAGCCAGGATTCAGTTTGTTGTGGAGTCTGTATACTTAACCACACTACTATGTATCAACCTGCAAGGCTTTGCTAGAGTCTCTCTTTTGTTTTTTCTGAGACTGAGTCTCCCTCTGTCACCCAGCCTGGAGCACAGCAGCACGATCTCAGCTCACTGCAACCTCCACCTCCAAGGTTCACGCAATTCTCCCGCTTCAACCTTCGAGTAGCTGGGACTACAGGTGCGTGCCACCACACCTGGCTAATTTTTTGTATTTTTAGTAGAGGCGGGGTTTCACCATGTTAGCCAGGATGGTTTCTATCTCCTGACTTCATGTTCTGCCCACCTCGGCCTCCCAAAGTGCTGGGATTACAGGCGTGAGCCACCGCACCTGGCCTAGAGTCCCATTTTAACCTAATCTTTCCATGCAAACCTGGGCTCACTGGTCTCCTTATAAAGCATCCACATAATGAGGTCTGAAATCATCAAAAGTCTTTTAAAGCTTAGCAGTAGATGCTGCTTGCCAGGTGTGTGCTACTGGGAAATGGTCCAGCAGAGTCATGCACATGCCCACACCTAAGCCCAGCCTGTTCCTTGTGGTTGCAAGCTGTCCAGGTCCAGAGATCAACTCCAGTAACCCTGTGGCTCCACCTGTCACCCTATTCAGTGTTGTGCTGAGAGAACCTAAGGACTTCAGCTTTTCCCTGCTTGGCTATTGCTTCCTAGCAGCAGTGTCAGCTTGCTTTGGAAGCTGCTTCAAATTAAGCCCCAAAGTACCTGATAAGGGTTGAGGCCTTTTCTCTTTGGGAGGGGGTGGTGAAAGACACATGGGTTCTGGGGCCTGCATTAGAAGTCTAGTCCTCCTACTCAGTGGCCATGTGGCCTTGGACAGAATTGCTTAACCTCTCTGAGCCTGAGTTTCCTTATCTGTGGGTTGACAATGAAGAACATTTCCCTTGTGTGATTGTTGCTAGAGTCGGTAAAGTATGTAAAGAGACACTGGCACAGAGTAGGAGGTACTTGGTACATATTGCTGATATCTCTTCCCTAAAGGCAAAGCTCAATTCCTAGCCATCAGAAAGGCTGACCTGGTATCTTGACCTAGGTGGAGCTCTCTTTTCCTAAACACTAGTGCCCCTTATGGCCTGTGTCATTCCTTGAGCAATTAAAACACATCTCTCTATGCTGGCAAGTGTCATTTATTGTGCTTGGCCTGATTCTCCAAGTAGACTCCAATCAGAGCCAGAACTGTCCATTATACGTCCTTATATCCTTAGTCTTAACCAGGGACCCAAAACCGTAGGTGCTCAGTCAATGACTATTGATGACAGTTATTAACTGAAGTCAGTTAACAAATATTTATGGAGTATTTACTATGTCTCAGGCAATGGACCAGATTCCAAGAATACTGAGGTAAAAGAAACCCAGCCCCTCTCTCAGGGAGCTCCTGCTGTGGCTAAAACTTTTTGCCAACATGAAAATCTAATTCCCAAGGAATGACTTTGTTGAAGTAATCTGGCTCACTGTGTCTCAAACAGAAGGCAAAAGCCACGTATGCAGCCAGGAACCTGTTTACACTGGGGACCACATAGCATAGCCTTTAGTACCCAAGGACGCTGGGCCTATTCAGGACCCCACAGGCTGTTCTTACCTCCTGCTCCTGAAGACCAGCCCAACAGCTCCCATTCCCATCAGGATAACAGGCTGCAAGGGTAGGGGACAGCTTGCTGCTCTCCTCACCATGAGAGGTCAGTGCAAGACCTTGGACAAACCCAGTCAGTGATGGATTCCCCTTGTGAGTCATTCTAGCAATACATTATCTGAATGATTTGTTCTGGGGTGGAATGGAGGAAAGGGAAAGAATGGGTTGGAAAAAATGAAACCATTTGTTGAACTCACAAGTGCCACAAGTCATGAGTTCAACCAATGTTTGACAGACAAGTATTTTTAGCACAAATAAATAAGGTAATTTGAGAGTTTCAGAATACCAGTGCTGTCTGGAAGCCCAAATAGTAATTGAAGAAATAGTAAGCAGTAGCAAAAAGCTTTACTCTCTCATTTGCAAAAGCAAAATGACATTTTTTTTTTCCCAGAAAAAAAGGAAGGCTTTCAGAAGTCAAACGAAATGCAGTTTACTGACTAAACGCCCCTCTGCAACAGGATAAAGAACCTTCCCTCTTATCTGGGTTCGAAACTAGCAAGCAATCTCGATGTGGGCACTTCATAAATATTCATTGATGATGAAAATGTCGACAGTGCAAAGGAACCATTTTGTCATTTCAAGAACCCTTTTGAAATGCCAGTGATTGAAGTAGGATCTTGACTATCCTTTGCAAATCTCAAACAAGAAAGGCCCAGTTCAGCTGGTCACGTGGAACGAAACAGAACAAGGACACCGGATTAGTCTCTGCTGGAGTCTCAGGTTGTGACTGTACTTACAAAGAGCAGAGCGAACTGAAGCAGTGGGTAGGATTTTTAAATAACCACTCCCCAGACATACAAGCAACTGACATTCAGCAACTCCACTTTGTGGGCAAAAACCACCTTGTTTCATTTTGCATTGGATGTGAAGGCTGTGCATATAAACAGAAATAGTTAAAGCATGAGCAGGGTGTGACAGTTCATTTCAGCCACCCTAGACCATCCCAACTATGCTCTATCAGTTGAGCTGAGGGACATTCAGAGAGAACGTGGTGAAACCAATGCACCGGTTTGTTGCCTGGTCAAAGTCTGCTTGTTTTGGCCCAGGTACACCTGGCCTTGGCCCATGGAATCTTGATAAACAGAAATGAATGCACCTTAGTAACCATTGCCCATACAGCCTGTGTTGGTGAAGCCAGGTTATGGCTGAACTGGGCCTGTATGGCTTGGAGACCCTCCATTGGAGGCCTGAGTTACATCTGGCCCTACAGAGACCTCTTTCTTGGTTCTAAGAGACACATTCCTTTTGGCAGTGGTTGACGCAGGCCAGGGCAGGGGTGGGACAGCCTCTACTTGGGTGTGGGTCTGGGCTATCTTAGGCCTGGAACAGAACAGCCCCATTTTCTCACACTAGCCGCTGGCATCCCACCATCCACCCCCACACCACAGCCACCACCAAGGGTGGCCTCAAACCTTTCACTGCACTAGAGGGGGTTGTCAAGGTAATGCCTCTTTGTCCCCTGTGCTGTTTCTAGTGACACACACACACACATACTGATGCCATGAGCCATTCTGCAGTTTGGTGCTAGTCTTTCATCTGGGACTCCAGGCCTTTGGGTGAGCTCTGAGGCTTACATCATGTTATAAGGGGCAGGAAGTCACCAAATATCATGGACTCAAAGCCCCCAGGCAGCATAGTGGCACCTCAGCATCCAGGAGAACCACTGCACTTAGCCTCAGCCCTCCAACAGCCTCCTGTAAACACCTCTTATTCTCAATCTCCCCTCACCTCCTGCCACTCACCTGATCAAAGTCTGCCCTTTCATTCATTCTTCAGACATTCACTGAGCACTTGCATGTCCAAGGCCTACCTTTGCTGAGAGAGGTGGGCTGGAGCTGTCTACTCATAAATGAAAAAGGCCAGGGAAGGAAAGGAGCATTAATTGAGTCCTTGCTCTGTGCCAGAAACTTTAGACGCATGTCTCACTTAATCCTGCCTTCATACCTAAGAGGAGGGCCTCATTATTCCCCTGAGTACCAGAATGGTGTAAAGGTGACACGCAGGGACCCTGCTGCCTGACTGCCTCACTTCAAAGTCCAGCTCTGGGACCCTGGGCAGAGGACTGGACTTATGTGCTCACTGCACCGGCAAAATGGGAATTGGGCTGTTGTGAGCATTAAAGGAGTTAACTTATGTACAGAAAGCATTTTGAATCACTAGAGGGAAATGTTAGCTATTCTTATTATAGTATTAGCTGTTATATGTCAGAGATGAGAAGACAGAGGATTATTGCTCCTGTGTAAAGATTGGATTCCACTGTGCTCCACAAACAAGTGCTCCCCCGAACTCCAGGCTGCCTGTCTCACATTGTAAACCTTCCAGGGATGGTTACATTTAGCTTATGGCCAGGGCCTTAAAAGAGTTTTAGACCAGTGTGTGGTTGAAACCAGCTGAGTCTTCTTTGGACCCCAGAAATTGTGTCCTCATACCAGAGGGTTGCCAGTGACCAGCAGTGGGTCCCGACTGTTCTGGAGAGGGCTGGTGGCATAGGGCAGTGGCCCTGGCACCTGCACCCTCCTCTTCTCAGAACTAGGATGAGGGCCCATGATTCTGACCCTAACTTCCTTTCTGACCCTAACTTCCTTTCCTTTCTGCCTTTCCTTGTCCCCATGCCCATCCTAGAATCTGGGTAGTTTTTCCTGAAAATATGGCAGAGGTAGAATTTAAATCCAAGTCTGCCTGGCTCCAAAGCTTACGTTCTCTCTGTTCTTGGTCAGTTGCCCCACAGCTGCTCAGACATCTGTGGCAGATAGACGAATGAGGCCATAGGGACTGACACAATCATGACTTGGCCTTTGTGTGTGACAGATGAAGGGGGCAGAAAACTGGCACAATGGCCAACTCTGGGTGCAGGCATATCCATGCATAACCAAGTTACCTGATCACTCAGTTTATAGATGCAATCAATGGAATGATCATATACACTCACATAATGTGATGTAAGGAATTCCCTTCCGCCCCAAAGCAGAAAAGTGTCCAGAGGTGTCCTTGGTCAGGCAAACCATAGTTTCAAGGGTGTAACATTTTCTGGAGCTCACATCATGCCCTGAATCTCCTAATTATCTTTGTGATCTTGGGCAAGTCTGTTAACCTCTCTGAACCTCAATTTACTAATATGTGAAACAGGGCAAATAATCCTTACCTCAGAGGGTTTTCTGCATGTTTATGAGATGCTGTATACAAAAATGCCAGGGACTGGTACACAAGAGATGTTTATGAATCATGAGCTTTCCCAGACAGCATGAGAACCCAAGCATGATCTCACTTAGTGTACCCCAGATATGGAAGATCGGGAAGAAGGCTTTCTGTACACTGGCTCAGGTCCTCGTTAAGAAAGTGAGCCTGTGTGTCACTTCATTGCATGTGGGTGTTGGAAATCCTTCTCTACCCAGTACTACAACCAGCAGCATTTTAGAGGGGGTGTCCAGCTGCCTTCTGGGGTGCCCTAGGCTTCTGTGCCTGTCCACCTGGTGCCCCTTCCTCCACTGTCAGATCCCAAGCTCTTCAGTGTTGTGCTCACTGGTTTCATCAAAGCAGGACAATACTTGGCACTAAGTCGACAAGATTCTCAGTCCTGCAGTGAGTCTCTAGATGTCCATGATCCTGCCTTCTCAGGAAGAGAGGGAGGGCATGGGGCTGGAGGGACACAGAGGGCAAGAGTGTCTCCCAGTTACAATGCCAGGAAGCCACATCTGAAAGGAAGCTCCTCAGAAGCCTGGGCACAGGCTGTCAAGGGAGTAAAGAAGACATCTGGAGAGATGAATATTCTGAAGGAATCTCTGCCAGAGGAGAAGGGAAAAGGAAAGCAGTTATCCAGGTCCAAGGGCATGAGTTTTCAAGAGATTATTCATCATGACTAGAGGATGACTGTTGACTAGATTTATTCTACAGGTGTGGAAGGAAAAGCCTTGACACATTTTTGTCAGCATTTCCTGCTCTCTGTATAAACTGTTCTCATTCTGCGGGGCTGGGGCTCACCCAGTATTCAACGCCAAGCCCTTGAGGTAGTAAAAGGAGTGATGAGGCCGGACGTGGTGGTTCATGCCTGTAATGCCAGCACTTTGGGAGGCCAAAGCAGACAGATTGCTTGGACTCAAGAGTTCTACCCTAGCCTGGGCAACATGGTGAAACCCTGTCTCTACTAAAAATACAAAAATTAGCCAGGCATGGTGGCGCATGACTGTGGTCCCAGCTACTCTGGAGGCTGAGGTGGGAGGATTGCTTGAGCCCAGGAGTGTGAGGCTGCCGTGAGCTGTGATCACACAACTGCACACCAGCCTGGGTAACAAAGCGACAGACCCTGTCCCTTAAAAAAAAGAAAAAAGTGAGGGGTTTGAAATCAGAATCCCTGGTTCAAGCTGTTGCTCCATCTAACCAGCACATGACCTGTCAGATCCCAAGTTCCTCCTCTGAAAACAAGGATAGTTCTGCTTCAGGGCTGTGGCGAGTGGTTGGTGAGATTGTGTCTGAGGAAGGAGACTGTAATGAGGAAACACGGCAGTTATGGCTCGCTCATTTTTCAATATGCAGGAGCTCTAATTTCTCTTCAGACAACCGGTCCTATCTCAGTGAAGGAAAAGATAGTTATTAAAGTGTTTTGTAATCTTGAGGGACCTGAAAACATTTTAGAGCTGAGGAAGAGCAGCCAAGTGCTTTCTTACCTGTTCCTCATCCGGGCCCCATAATGTTGGGAACGTATGGGCCCTTTTAGGGGAGCTTCAGCTAGTGGCTGCTGTCCAGCCTCGGGCAGGCCCCCTGCAGGCATACAGGCGCCACCAGCAGCTGGGTGGCAACGGGGAAGGGCGCCCTCGGTGCCACTCTCACCTTGGGTCTGGGCCCACATTAAGCACTTTTTTCTTCATGCGCCATTTTCCTCCATCAAAAAGTATTAAAATTATATTTTATGGCTGTACTGATGAAAAGTGAATGTATTCCAGTCTGAGTTCATGACTCTATATTCATTATTATTAATTACTTTCATTATTCATTTTTCCTTACGGGTTTAATAGAAGTGCAATTTAGTTTCACAGCAATGCATGAGGAGGCGCATTTTGGCCACGAGGGGGTAGCATGAGGTCAGTCGACGCTCACGGGAAACGGGGTGGGAGGCGGCTGGTAAACAGTGGGGAGAGAGGGCCACAGCCACCACCTCTGACTCACAAAGGGCTCTTGCTTCTCACGGCGGTTCCTCAGAGAGTGTTGTGTTTGCGCCTCACCGCATGAGGCCCAGAAAGCCAGCGGGTGGGGCACGAGTTATTGCCCCACTCAAGGGCCAGGAAAGGGAGGCTCCCCCTGGGAGGGTCAGTGTCATGCGGGGTCACACGGTGGCAGAAGCAGGCGGACCAGAATCTCCTGGCTCCGGCTGCAGTGCTCCTCCCTCGGAGCCCCAGACAGCCCGGATACTCTAAGCCGATGGCCCAGGGACCAAGAAGCAAAACCTCTCCTCATCATGCTGCCCAGCTGAGCCCCTCCATGAGCGCCCCAAATCATCGCTGGGGAGCCCCGCAGACCCCAAAGCACCGCTCGACGTTCCACCTCCGGGTAGAAGAGACTCTGCATTCCACGCCCGGGCCTCACCCCAGCCTCCTTCGGGGCCAAGCACGCCTTTGTTCGCTCTCTTCCTGACCACACGCACGAGCCTCTAGGTGGGAGAGACGAGACTATCAGTTCCCTCCTTTGGAATATGCAGGGGCTGAGCAATCACATCAAAAGGCATACAAAAGGCAATTCACTGTGCAAAGGGAACAGAAAGAAATACGTGCTGTATGAGCTCTGAGCTTTCGGGCAGGAGGTACGGTAAAGAAGGAAAGGCCAGAAACAAAACACAAGGCATAAAATGATCCGATCTCGGGGAGGCGGTTTTCTACCTCCTGGGAGGAACACCCAGCGTGTTGCCTGGCAGAGTGTACTGGGCACATCAAGAACAATAGGCCTTTCTCTCCAGCAGCCGAGCACATGCCCAGGAGAAAAGGAGCCCGGTCTTAGGAAGGCTAAGTCCACGCAGGGGCAGGGGCAGTGTAGGAAGCCAGTTTATAACACAGATGCTTGCATTGAGCCTCCCCCTGAAAAGGTGAGGGGGTGCATAAACCTATGTGAAAAATAAAAAGAAGATTTTTCTTACTGGATGAGAGAAAAAAGATCGTTCAGGTTTTTTAGGGGAAACATAAGATGCCAACTGTCCCTGAAATAGATGTGTCAAAAGGCAACCTGGGACGGTTTGTTCTTTTACAGGGAGCACTTTTGTGGTCCAGAAGGCGCCAAAAACATCCTGGGGATAAGCAGTCCTTGGTAAAGTGGGGCCAGTCCTGAGGTGGGGGAGATGGCCTTACACAGAGGCCTTGGAGAAGTGAAACAGGTAGGTGGGGGCCCCTGGATGCTTCGGGTGCTCCAGGGACAGAGGTGACATCTGCCCACTGAGCAGTGTCACTGGATAGGCAGGAATCCCTTACCCACTCACAGGCAGACTGACCCGAGTGCTGGTCTGGTTAGGCAGGCCCAACTGGAAGAGGAATGACGGACCTGCCAAACGGATGAGGAATAGAGTCACAGTTCCATTTCTGTCTCTCCTCCATCCCACCCCTGACACCTCCATGGGATTGGTGAGTAGAGGTGACAGTCTAGTCTAGATTGGGAAGAGAAAGACAGAGAAACCAGACAGAGAAAAGGGAGGGCGCCCTTGGCAGAATGCCTGGCATTCCTGAGGCTGTGGATTCTGTACCTTCCTGGGAGGAGGAGAGGCACAGCAGTCACAAGGCATGGTTTTCCCTGGCAGAGCCAGCCTGGCTGTTGTCAGGAACTCTGGTAGAGGATGACTGACTTCAGAATTGAAGAGGACTTTTAGGATAATCTGATCCTCTCCTGTTGGTACTGGAGGGGACTCTGGGGAAAATACAGTTAAAACCCTGATGAATCCCAAAGAGATGATGTGACTTGCTGAATGCTCCATTTCTGTCTGATCAGAAGACAGAAGCAGGAAGCCCTAGTTTCTTGATTTATGGCTGAGAGCTCTTGCTGGTAGATGACATTACCTCACAAATGGACAATAAAGGTAGCCTGGAGGAGTCCTGAGGGAGCTGGACCCACGGGGTTGAGAGGCAAAGTGAACCTTAATTTTAAGGTCAGATCAGAGACAGAGCTGGACCACCCAAACAATGCGATTTATCAGAGTAGGTGGAAAACAAAAACACAACCAGCCCGAGAGGTCATAGGATAGGGAGGTTGGTGGGCACGGTTTATGACATGGAGTCTCAGGTTCCTTTCAGCTCCAGTGTTCTGAGACATGCTCTTCTGACAGTCTGAGGCTCCAGGGAGATCAGAGGGAGTCTATGCTGGCTTGAGAAGAGTAGGCTGTGAGGGCCTGACCATGACTCATTCCACTGGGGCTTCCCTGGACCACTCTGTTAGCTCTGAGTCAGCAGCCATTTCTGTGGTTCTGGTTGGCACAATTGCCCAAGGCCTTCAGTGGTGACTCAGCAGAAATGGACAGGACAACTCATTGCCCTGGTGGAGAAGCCTCTCAACCCAAACCTCCCACCAGTGCCTTCCTTGTCCCTCTTGCCCCTTGGAGAAAGCAAAGGGCTGCTTGTCTTACCCAGATGCATACACAATTCAGCTGTCAGAGCCCTCTTGCCCCAGGGATGGTGGAGGCCTGGCGGTGTGCATTAGAAGATCAGTTGGGGTTCTTGAGCTAGCCAGATTTCCTCAAATGCTTATTTTGCCAAAAGAGAAAAGCAGCATAGGGCTTAGATTTGGAAGGGACTTTAGGGACAGCTCAGGCTATAATTTCACAGATGAAGGAACTGAAGTATTAGCAGATTGTGCACTTTCCCCAAGATCACACAGAGCCTCTTCCCTCTCTGCCACCATGATTCCTGGCTGACCCATAGGCAAGGGGGAGGTGTTCTCTGAGAGGTGAATCACAGAAAGCTCATGCACCTGGGCCCCTCCTGTGAAGGCAGAGGACTGGTCCCCCAAAGACATCCACTCCCCAATCGCTGAAACTTGGGAATATACAGTATTACTCTGTATAGCAAAAAGGACTTTGCAAATGTGATTAAGTTTCTCAAGATGAAAAGATTATTCTGATTATCTGGATTACTGGGGGAGTCCAGTGTCATCACAAGGGTCCCCCTATGTGAAAGAGGGAGGCAGGAGAGCCAGGGTCAGAGAGGAATTTGAGGACGCTACCCTGCTGCTGGCGGGGAAGGGGCCATGAGCTGAGAAATGCATGTGGCCTTTGGAAGCTGGAAAGTAAGGAAACAGATTCTGCCCTAGAGCCCCCAGAAGGAATGCAGCCCTGGCTCCACCTTGGCGTCAGCCCAGTGAGACCCAGTCATCTTTGTGTGCTGACCTGCCGAGCTTTGTTATACGATTTGTTACAGCAGCAATGGGGACTCATACATGTCCCTGCACCTCCCTGTCCCACTGCTCTCTAGTTTGTGGTTTTAAAAAATATGCTTGAAAACTAAGTCACCACCCATCCCCTGATTTTTACTTAATGAAATATAAGAAGAAACGATCTGAAAAATTACAGGAAAGACACTGAGTTCCTTTCATTCAATAATGAAAGCAGTAGAAAATTGATTACATTGGACCCGGTTTGATACAAAAAGCAAGCAACTTAATTCTCTCTCATTGCCCTCTTCTTAAGCTCACTCCGTTGAATTATTCTTCCACTTTCCTGGATGAAATGCCAGGCATATCCCAAAGCTTTTTCTGGTGACTTTCAGGTTTTACTAAACATCTAATTTTTTGGTCTGGAAAGTTCAGTCCAGACCCCCATCAAAGCTTCAGTGTCTCATCCAATACAGAGCTTTTCTTTTTCTGCCCTAGTTTGGGCCTGATAAGGCCCCCAAACCTGCAGAAGTGAGGAGTGGGTGCTGGGCAGCAAGGTGGTCAGCTTCCTGACTAGTTTCCCTCCTTATTCTTCCACTGTTCTGCCACTCACGCAGCTGCCTCTGGCTCCTTCAAGAGTGGGAAAGGGTAAATGGAAGGGAGGAGAGGTAAGGGGCAGGTAAGACTTTACTGACTCAGCATGTAGCTCTTCACTCAGGGAGCCTTTCAGAGACATCCAACCACAAACTTCTCTGGCAAGGCAACCTAATCACTGGCAGGCCCCTAACAACTCTCCCCTCAGTTCCTACACCAATACTAACCCCTGCAAGAACCCGACTTTCTGTTGGTGTCATCTCACTCCGGCAGCTAGTCTTCTTAGGTGGGGTCCCCTTTGAGATGACTCACCCAAAGCCTTTCCCTGACCCATGGTAAGCTCCTCTCTTTGCTGTGCTCAGCTCTGCAGTGCTCACCACACTCAGTCAGCCCTGCTCTTCATTCCTCCATCCCAGGTAGCTCCAGCCATCACTCACCTTAGATTTTTTTCAGGTTACTTAGCTTCTGCATGATGAGCTGTTCTATGTTGTTTTGGTCAGCCAAGACTATTGGATTTTTTGTGGTAGATAATAGTAGCTGCTACTATGCAGAGGGAAGATGAGGGTTGGTCATTCCTCTATAATTCTGCTATTGGGTTATCATGAAAGAGCCTTTCCTTTGCATGAAAGGTTAGTTGAGGGCAAATATGATGCTGTGTAAAGGCAAGATTCAAATAAACTGGAGGGTTAGCATCAGACAGCCAGATTCCTTTGAATCAGTTGCTGGTTATAGGACCACTTAAGGATCAAGCCTTAGGTGGCTTTAAGTGTTTATGCTACAGTCTCCCCTAAATCTATGCCCAATTCATGCAAGTGTGAGGAGAGTCTTTCAAATGTTTTGAACACTGCTTATTTCACAACATAAAACCTATTTTAAGTATTCATTATACTAATTAGCAAAGCTTCTGGTGTTGCTCAAAGGTAAAGATAACCTTATACATCCTCAGGGTAGCTGCCTCTGGAGTGCGGGTAAGAGTACAGCTTAGCAAACACACACAGTATCACCCTGCCTGTGTTGAAGCACATCAGATTACATCACAGGCATCATAAAACTCAGCCTCCAGTCTTTGTTTTCCTAAACTCCTGGGACACAGGGAGTGTAGGACAGAGAGTTCTTACCCCTCCTAAGAACCCTCTGCCCACATTCTTTCTTTTCCAACTTTTATTTTACAATCAAGGGTACATGTGCAGATTTGTTGCAAAGGTATATTGTGTGATATACCCCTGAGGTTTGGAGTAGAAATGAATCTGTCACCCAGGCAGTGAACATAGGACCCAGTAGGTAGTTTTTCAGCCCTTGCTCTCCTCACATTCTGTCTCAGTCCTGTGATGGCTTAGGGCTGAACTGTTTCCAGGGCTCTGAAAAATCCAGCCAGGAAGCAGGCTGTCAGTATCTCCTCCTGGGAGACATCCTACCTTCTCTGAGTGGCTCTCTTCACTTGGATTAAAGTGGATGATTCATGTTCTCAGTATACTGACAACTCTCTTGAAAGAAATCCCCTCCTCTCTAGTCCTCCTCATCCCCCTTCTTCCCTCTGCTGCACACCCCTGAGGTAGGTGATGGGCCCAGGGTCCCTGCTCAGCAAGGTCTGTGAGGATGGTCAAGCACCCCTGCATAAAATGTGTAGTGGTCACATAACACCCCTTGTTTTTGGTTTTGAGGAATCAACTGAAACTCTGCAGCAATAGGAAAAGCCCCCCTTAACATCCTGCCATGGAGAAGTGGAATTTGTTGTGTTTCCCTTTTGGCCGTGATCACCAAGGCTGAGTGTAACACTTGCCTGCATAGCTTCTCCTGACCCTAGATTTCAGAACCTACCTTCACTCCTTGCTAACTAACTCACATCATCTCTCTCTTCTGCTTCCTCTCCCACTTTCATGATCTGCTGTTGTTCTTTTGCCTTTGTTTTGACGATTCTTTTGCTTGTTCAGTTGCTGAAAGCTGATGCAGTTATTTTTAAGTACATTATAAAAAGAATTTGTGAACTTTTAGTGTAGATTTCCTAGAGGGTAGTTACATGCAGCCCACTGAGGAAAGCATCAGTGTTTTTTTCTGTGAGAAGTTAAAGTGCAAAGACACAGAGATGGCATTTGTTCCACTAGAAGCTACAATAGTGTTTCTCTTTAATCAGATGAAAGATAGATTGTGTGAGCTTAAAAACTTCCACATAATTTGGAGAAACACTGAAGGCAAATGTTTAATGCCAAATTTCTTTACTTTCAAAAGAGAATATTGATGGATAAAGGAAGCAGGAATAAGACTCGGGTGCTGAAGCATGTGAGCACTATGGGGAGTTCCTCTAAAAGAAAGAGGGGAAAAGAGATACCGCTGCCTCTGAGAGTGTCGGAGCCTCACATCAGAGATCAGAGCAGAATTACACAAAGTCACCTAGAAGGTGCAGAGTGTCTCTATAGCCTGGAAAAATCAATTTAAACCTCCTTAAGTATATAATACAAGGGAAAGAATGTGCTGAGTATGCAAAAAGAGGCAGGATAGTGGGAGCTTAGAAAAAGGAGCATAACCAAGGCAAAGAACAGCTGATATCTTTCAACATTTAATAAAGAAACTTCTGATGAGGACCTGGCTTTCCCTGGGGCCAGGAGAGGATGAACTAATAAAGTCACAGCATATTATGGCCCTAGGGGACACTAGTATACTACAGCTACACTGCCCCATGTAAATGAACACATAAGCCCTTTAGGTTGGCATCAATCTTTATGCCTTGTGTTTAGGATGAGACAGTCTTGCAGGGCACTGCCTTCCTTTAGAGCAGTGGCTTGCAGACTTTCGTGGACATCAGATGATGCAGAGGGCTTATTTTGCTGTGCTCTATTCCCAAAGTATCTGATTCACTAGGTCTGGGGTGGGGTCTGGGAATTTGTGTTTCCAGCAAACAAGCTCCTAGGTGATACTAAGGCTGCTGAACCAGGGATGCACTTTGGGAACCACTAAGAGCATTTAAAAACTTCCTTCTACATGCCTAGGAGACCAACTGAATCAGAATCTCTAGGAGCAGAACCCAAGCAACAATATTTTTATAAACTGTCCGAGTGATTCCAAAGATGACCCCACTACCAGGTCTACCATTCCAAGTGAATGATTTCCAAGTGATAGGCAATGTAAAAACACCACCATTTGGGCAAGAAAGCAGCATTATTTTTTACCCTGTAATAAAATAACAGTGGGATATAAATGGATAATGATAGCTAACAGTTGTTGAATACTTATATTGTGCCAGAATTAACTGATTTGCTCCAAACAACTATCCCTATCTTAAAGGTGATGAAACAGGCACCCCATGAAGTTAAGTAACTTGTCCAAGGTCATGCACTAGTAATAGAGCTGGAATGTGAACCCAGGCCTTGCGGCCTCAGAGTCCCCACATGGAGCCTGAACTATAGGGTGCCCTGCGTAACCAGTCTGAGGGAGCCTCACTCTCCCTGGGCAGTTTCTACAGTGAACGTGGAATGAGCCCATCATCTATACAACTTGGCAAGAATCCAAGATTCACCACTTAATAGTTGCTATGGTTTAAATATTTTTGTCCCCTCCAAAACTCATGTTGAAACTTAATTCCCAAGGCAACAGTGTTGGGAGGTGGGGCCTAATGGGAGGTGTTCATGTTGTTAGAGCTCTTCCCTCATGCTGCTTCTGCTGTGTGAAGAACAGTGTTTCTCCCTTACAGAGAGTGCAGTGTTCAAGGCATCATCTATGAATGGAGACAGCCTTTATCAGACACCAGACCTATCAACACCATGATTTTGAATTTTCCAGCCTCCAGAACTGTGATAAATAAATTTCTATTGTTTATAAATTAACTGGTCTTTGGAATTCAGCTGTAGCAGCACAAAACGGACTAAGACAACAGTGATGCAATTTGAGCAGCTCTTTAGCCCTTCTGAGCCTGTTTTCTTATGGGGAAAATGTGTATGAATGTGTCTAAATCAGAGGCCTGCTGGGAAAGCTAAAAGAAATTAGCCAAGGAATAGGTACAGTACCTAGCACAGAGCCGAGGTTCAAGAGATATTCACTCCCTTCCTCTTCTCCATCAGCTTATCCTCTGGGGTCCTCAGAACCCAAGAGAACTTTTCCCAGTTGCTTCTTGGGCATCTTTGTAAATACAGCTCTCTTCGGAATTGGCAGACACCTTTGACTGAAGAAATAAGTTCTGGGGAAATAAAGTTTTCCTGCTGGATGAAAGGAAGCACAGATGTTAGGCTTTGTTGAAAAATGAGTTCAGCTCATGACAGTTGAAAGTAAGGAAATCTGTGCTGCTACTTGAAGGAAAATAAGAACTGACTCATGAGCTATGATGTCCCAGCATATCTCAGAGCAGCTGCATTGCACTGACTGGGGTTCTGGGTATCAGGTGGGACTTTCACAGCTGCAAGGTGTGCTGTGAGTCAGTTGTTACTAATAAAAAAAAGTACTGAAGCTTGTGAATGACTCACAAAATAGTAATGCATTAGACAAGTTATGCATTGCTGTTTGAGTACTCTTGAGAGGGGCAGAGCCTCAGTGGTTGGGATTGTACACAATTCTGGGTAGGCCTTTGATAAGGTACCTTGCAAGTGAATGTCACCTGAACCAAATGCCAAAACTGAGAATGATTGTATATGCTGTTTAAAAGCCGATTGAAAGAACATTTTGAGGAAGTCTGGAATAATTTTTATATCCTCCCACTTCCGGGACCTTTTTAGGGGAATCATAAAAAAAAATAGGTACCTTAAAACAAAGATGGGATGAATAACTTAGAGGAAGAAAAATCTCATGGTGCTTGGGGGAAAGGGAGATATAGGATGGGAACTATGTCAGAAGATGTAGGCTAAGGAGGATCCTTGAAATTGAGTTCCGATTCCTAGGCATAAAGAATGGTCCCATGCATTCCACAGCCTTCATTAACTGATAAAAGAAAACATAGGCAAATTTCATTCTAGTACGAAAGTCCAAGTGGAAATTAGTTGCGAGGTATTTTTACATTAAGTAACATCATGAATATCTATGGCAATTTTACAGATAATTAAGTTGTTATTCATTCCATTATTTCTTAAAATGACATTGGGTAAAAGCTAAGGGGCATAATGGGAAATGATGTAAGCAAGCACTGTATTGACTACCAGAGTGACTGAATCCAGGAAGAGACTTTTGTGACTCCAAGGAGGAAAAAGTTTAGAGAACTGCAAAGTAAACTACATGCTATCCTTGCTGTTTGGGCAGCATCTAGACCCCTTTTAAAATGCAAAGATAAACTTTAAGAGCACCATTTAATAGCTCTTTAAGAAAACTATGTTTAACCTCAACAAGTTGGTGTGTATGCAAGATACTGGAAATGCCTTCTGTGGAAGGAAAGGCAAGTACAACTTTGTGCTTCTATTTGGATAAGAGGTGTTGAAGTGAAAGGCATTTGTGCAAATTCCGAACAGATTTTCAAGTATAGAAAAACAAAAATCTCAACTGTGGATCAGGTTCTATTTTGTTAAAAAAAAAAAGTTGAAATAATTTGCTTTTATTTCAGAAGTTAAAAAATCTTTTTTAACAGCCAAAAAAGGACCTGTTTTGAGTTTAAAAGGAGTGAGACAGGTTAAGAACAAAAAAATCACCATCATCGAATATTATTATTGTCGTAATTGTCATTAATGTAATACACGTTAAGTGTATTCGTCTTTCTTAAGGGTAAAGAGAGTTTTCTGATGGCCAAAATGTACTACTAGTTATTTAATCGTGTCCCAGGACACCCTTCAATAAAACTTGGCCTAAAGAAGCTTCAAGTTCTCTTCAGAGTCGAGGGCAGAGTCTGGGGTTCAGCCCAAGCCACTGGCATCCCCGCGGGGGCAGAGGGCTCCTGACTCCAGGACCTCCTGGCATCCCGAATGGATGATCTCTCATGCTTGCCGCAGCACCTGCAATCTTCCCGGGGCCGCTTGGATTGCTGAGCAAACACTTGTTATTTGCGAAAGTACAAAGTTCAGTCTGTCAAACAGGGAAAACCAAACACCGAAGCACGGGAACAGCTAAGGGGGCCAAGGCTGCGAGACTCACGGGTGCGCCGAGCCCAGGGGCGGGGCCCGGGCCCACCTGGCGCCTGGTGGCTGGGTGCACCTGGGAGGCCACGCGGCGCGGGCGGAAGGAAACAGCCGCACAGGGCGGGAAAGCTCACCCGGCCCGTGAGCCGCCCTTCCTGGCCCGACCCGCTACTGCGAGCCGCGCGGCCGGCGACCCGCCTGGAACCCCTTCCTGCCTTGGCCTTGGGGGGCCAAACACATCCCAAGCACGGTTCCCACCTTGCAGATTCTTGCAAGTTGCTGGTCCTACCTTGCTTCCCGCGGGCTGATAGCCCAGAACGCTCCCAGTGGGCAGAGGGCTTGCCACCTGCTGCAGAGCTGCGCTGCAGGCCTCCCCGCCTCCTGCCGGACTCCAAGCCCAGACAGCAGAGGGGCCTTGGGCACCCTGGCGCTTCTGCCGCGAGTCACTCCACCTGACACTCATTTTTCTCTTCTGCAAAATGGGGCTACACCAACAATCACTTTCTTACCACCTCAGGGAGTCTTGAGGATTCTGTGAAATCATGGTATGAAGATTCTTTTAAAGTGGAAATCTTGATTGTTACTACCTCATTTGTGAACTCCATTTTCTTCTTGATTCTTTTCTGAAGCAGAATTGATCATCGTCACTGGGTTGTCCTAGCTACCCCTCCCTTGACTCTAATTTTACGTTTATCTGTGCTTCTCATTCCAAAAATAAACGAAAAAATCACTTAACCTGTGGTTTTATGCATGAACAAAAATTCTCTGAAAAGGAATTTAGAGGAAACAGACTTTATTCCAATGAACAGTTTATTTACAGACAAGGAAAGAGTCCTAAGTGTTAAATGAGAGAAAATTCCTACCTGGGTTCCCAATCAGGTCCACGGATGCAAATAAACCGTTCAAACTGGCTTGGTTCTGATTGGTCAATGCAGCTGAGTCCTGATTAGTTGATGGGGGGCGGGGGGAGCACAGCCTATTCGTTGGTTCAGGCCACATGAACGGGAACAGTCAGCTATGAAAGCCCCAGCGTTAAGCCAACTGTGGGTTTTCCAGGAACTCAAGAGTACTGTGTAATCCCTAGTCAGTAAATGGCCGTTTGGCTCTATATTAAATGTATGCCCAATTAGCCACTCAGGATTCGTCTTGAGGGATTGGCTCTTTCAGATTCACACATGTTTCGACTCTGCTGTTTATAAGTCCTGCATCTGTTTTACAGGCCTAGAGGTCCCAGGGCCAGATACAAATTTCTCTGGACAGGGCCTGCTCCAAACTACCTTCATATGCTGTTTTTCAAACATATAGAATTGGGTCGATGGTGAAAACAATTTCAGGTACTTTAACCCAATTCTAAATACTCTAATTTTAGGGATTTTAACCTTAAAATAATATAACTTTTTCTTCTTTTTTTCTATGTATAAAAAGACACACATAGTTGATATGACACTATGTAATGTAACTCACAGATTCACTATGTAATTTTGTACCCTGTATTCATTCAGCATTTTAACATGTATTAATATTTTCCATATCATTTAACTCTGTATGTAAAAATCATTTGCAATAAGCATTTTTCCATTTAGTAGGCTACCTCATATTTTATTAAATTGGTTTACCTCCTTAAAAGAATTCTGGGTCAGAGGTTATGAACATTTTCAAAACACCTTTGATGTCATGATGGCAGAAGGGTAGCACTAAAATAGTTTGGAGCAATTGGGATTTCACCCGAATAGCCATGGTTATATCTGGAAAGACAGAAAATAATGGCATGGGAATCTTTCATAGAATCTTTCTATTATATATAATATATATAATATATATATTATATATACACACATATGTACTATATATGTATATATATATATAGTGTGTGTGTGTGTGTGTGTGTATGAAAGGAAAATAAATCTTGGGGCACCAAAATCACTAAGGGAAAAGTCAAGCTGGAAACTGCTTAGGGCAAACCTGCTTCCCATTCTGTAAAAAGTCATCCCTCTGCTGAGATAAATGCATATCTGATTGCCTCCTTTGGAAAGGCTAATCAAAAACTCAAAAGAATGCAATCATTTGTCTCTCAAGCATCTGTGACCTGGAAGCCCCCTTCCTGCTTCAAATTGTCCGGCTGTGGATGTTCCCTGGTGACATCATCTTTGAACATGAATATGCGTGTTACTGAGACATTTTGAACTCCACATTGAGTTGGTGTTCATCAGAACAGTAAAGCCATATTTCATAGAGATTTACCTCATTTGCTGAATATCAATTTGCCCCCTATTTTTAGTTCTTCAACTAAAAAGAAGCCTTTTTTATTCTGCTAAACCAATTGATTATGATGGAACTCTTGCTAGGAAAAAAGTTACACTTTTACAATTACATAAATGTATGGAAGTGTTTGTGTAACTTGTATAATAAGCTAAGGATATAACAGTTAAATTGTCCTTTAAAAATTTGTCATGAAAATTTTAAGAACAACCCCCTGCCCTGCCTAACAATGAGCTATTTCACTTTTCACTGCTTTAACCCAAATGTCTTTAGCCTATTTTCTTTCTCCATCCTATGTTGGACAGAAGAATTAGCGAGAACTGGATTTGGTTTCAGAAGACCTGGGATTGAGGCTTGGCTCTGTCATTCACTGGTTGTAAACCTTGGGTGATCATTCTTCTTTGACCTTGTGCCTTCTCATGAATACAACGAGGGCCTATGTAGCATGACATGGCTTTATCATGAAGTGCATTTAAAACTGTGATGCTGACCAAACAGGATATGGTTATTGAACAATTTTTAAGCACCTCCTGTATATCCAGGCTTGAGTAGGAAACCTTGTGGGAATTATAAAGCCCTGAGACTTTTGTAGAATAGGTTGGAGTCTAGTTAGAAGAGATAAATCTCATGCAAGAAAAACAACTAGGACCAGTTTTCACCTGAGAGCTCTATTAAGTCCAGCCCAGGTGACTCATGTAGGAAATAAATGGGAACATTTAAGAAATGGTGATCATGGGGAAATGAAGGGGGGTTAAAATTCAATGCCCTGTCCCTTAGTGCTTTATTCGTTTCAGTCTCTGACACAAAGTCTTGGATAGTAATAACATGACACAAAACTCCTTCAAGTTAGATAGGGCCAGGCAGTTTTCTAACAGCTCATTCCAGACCTTTGCCTGTCCATGTCTAAATCCTTATTATGTTGTCCTGTTTTCAACAATCTTTTGCAAGCTCCCAGCTTTCCCCCCACTCCTATTTAGACTTCATGTGCCTCCGATAGCTCTGGACAGAGCCCATACTGTGTGGCGGATGCACAAAGGGGACCCAGTATGCAAATGGCGGTGTAGGAAGTGTCTAGGCAGGAATGTTTGAGCTGTGCCATACCACATATAGTCCTGAAACAGCAGTCCTGAGCTGTGAGTCACAACCCTTGGTAGGGGGTGAGCAGCTGATGAGGCTGGTGTCAATTTTTGTCTGACCCTATCCTAACAGTAACACCCCAAGTACTTCAATTGCCCATTTGTAACATTTTCTTCTAGCAGTGGAGAAAGGAACAACAGTGGCAGCCCATACAGTGAACCTCAACAGTCAAGTTGTCTGGGATATGAAGATAGAAGAGGAAGTTTGAGAGATACACAATCAAAGGATTTAACAAGAGCTGCCTGTGAAAGTGTTGACTTAGAAACTACTGGAGCATTGGAAATGATTTCCTTAACAACAGAAGGAAAATTGACCAGGGGCATGAGTGTTTCATTCATTTTTCAGATGAGCATAGCAGCATCGCCAAGAGAAAGAGAATGACTGCCCTAGCAGAGTTTCAGCCCTCAGCCCAGCCACTGACTTCCTTTGTGTTCTTTTGCAAATCATCCATCTTCCTGGGTCTCAGTTTATTCATCTGTAAAATGAGGAGTTGCTCCAGGTAAATCGTAAGGTTCTTCCTGTCTGGAACATCTTGATGTGATGCCAACCATAGGGAGGGCTGCTGAATTATGCCTTGCTCCATGCAGAGAGGTGTAACTTCGTGCACAAAGTGTACTCATTGACTGTCTGAATAAGTGTGGCTCAGGCACTTCCCTACACTGTGTTGTGCTGGGAGTCTCTGCCCAAGGGAAGAGAGAGCTATTTTGAGGCACGGTTGATTAGAGATAAGGTGTCTCATTCTTTTACTGGTCACTGGCCCTGACTCACCCGAAGTTCTTGGGTTTAAAGCTTAACTCTTGATAGATGAATGTAAGCTAACCCCTCTGTTTCCCTATGAAAATGGCGCCCAGAAGTACACTGCTTCTCAAGCCCCAGCTTTATCAGTGTCCATTAAGAAAGTTCTTTGACCCCTTTTTGCTTAGCCAGCTTCTCTGAAGTGCAGCGCTTGCTTGTAACCTCTCTCCCTGACATGTATTTGCTCTTTCTTCTTATTTACAGAGTCTTCTGAGTTATATAAAGGGGAACATCTCAGTAATCCTCTTAACAGCAAAGAAATCCAGCCACCCCTATTAGGTAGAGGGATGGAAATGTCACAAGATGCTTGAAAAAGGCACTGGACAAAGCTGTATCATACTTTTGCATGGAAAACCCCAGAACATGAATGGGACAAAAGACCACTATAATTATGCTGCTAGGAGAGACAACAAAATTAAACCACAAGGCACTGTTATCCTAACATTTTAATTTAACAATTTTTTTGTAATGAATATGTTTTTTTTTAAAAAAAGATAGCATGTTACCAAATGGTTGACTTTTTTTGTTTGTTTGTTTTTGGGGTTTTTCATTTATTTCCAGTCTTGGGATGTTATCTTTAATTGGTTTATTTTTTTGGCTTGGGAATGTTGAAAGCACCTTGTGACACTTGATAGGGCAGGACATGGCTTGGGCTGTGCCTGATTTTATACAGTTGCTTTGTTCCTAACAAGCTGGATGCAGATGGAAGCTTAAAAAGTCTGCCATATTTCAAAGACATTTGAAAGAATTTACCTCTTGAATAAAAATGTGCACCAAAGTCCCTTTTAATGGGAATAATCACCCCTCTGTTCTTTAAGTTTCTGAATTTTAAATTTTCTTAAAGTAAGGGACATAACCCAAGGTGGCAAACACTGTTTTTGATAGAGCTACGGAGTCATGATGACCCTAGAACTTGGGGAAATGATATTCACCTCTTTGAAGTTCTCTTTCTTTACCTGTGAAAATAGGATTTTGGGTGTGTCAAATTAACAGTCATGGAGCTGGATGATGTAATAAAAACAGGCCCGATGGGACTCAACAAGGCTGAGCTCCAGCTTTGGCTCTGTCCCTACCAGCTGTGTGACCTTGAAAATGACAGTTCTCTGGACCTTGGTTTCCTCATCTATAACACAAGCAGATTATACAAAGTGATCTTTAAGTCCCTCTCAATTATGATATTTTAGGATTTAAGCAACTTATTGTTTGGAAGCAACTACAAAAGGGAAAAGAAGTTGGTGGTGTTGATTTCAATTTAAGTGATGTTTTTGGACACCTGTGTCGTCTCCTAACACCTAACACCTGTCATCATCTAACACCTGTGTTAGACCTTGTCATAGGATATAACATTCAAGCATTCATTTACTTAGCAAGCACTTAGGAGCACCCGCTGTGTGCCAAGAACGGTACTACATAAGCATCAGGGATATAGATATGAATAAAACCCAGCACCTGCAGGGAGCTCTCAGTGACACAGAGGAGATAGGCACATAAAAACCCACTTAAAAAGATAGGTTATTTACATATTTAATCCATTAGACTCAAAAATTCTTAATTACCAAGTAATATCCTAAAGGGATATTTTTATTTCACCTACCTAGCTTTTACCTCATGCCTCAGAGTCTCTGGTTGAGTTAAAGCCAAAGCTCCTAATGATTGTTTTCAATATCTTAGCATAGGCCAAGCATGCTGGCTCACACCTGTAATCCCAGCACTTTGGGAGGCCGAGGCAGGTGGATCACCTGAGATCAGGAGTTCAAGACCAGCTTGGCCAACATGGTGAAATCCCATCTCTACTAAAAAAAACAAATACAAAAATTAGCCAGGCCTGGCGGTAGGCATCTGTAATCCCAGCTACTCGGGAGGCTGAGGCAGGAGAATTGCTTGAACCTGGGAGGCAGAGGTTGCATTGAGCCGAGATCACGCCATTGCGCTCCAGCATAGGCAGCAAGAGTGAAACTCTGATTCCAAAAAAAAAAAAAAAAAAAACCTCATAGAAATTTTAAATATGTTAGACAGAGAGCAAGACAGAGAATACATAGCCTATGGAAAACTTGCCAGCATCAATAGTTATCAATTTGTGAGCAATGTTGTTTAGTCTGTGCCTTCCCTCAACTCCAGGTTATTTTGAAGCAAACCCAAGGCATCACAACATTTCGGCTGTAGATCCTTAAGAACATATTACTCCAAAGAAAGTGCCATGGTCACTTGCCTCACAGAGGTGTCTGCCTTGTAGCTGCCACAGGAGAAGCATCCACAGGTGCAAGCACTGGCATTCACAAGCACGCACCTAAAAGATGAGCTTTCCAGAGGGACTGACCATGGCTTCAGAGGGCACAACCTCTGGGAAAACTCTTAGCAGATATTTGAACAGGGAGACAGTTCTATGGGTTAGCTAGGGAGGCCAGGGACTCAGGAGATTTGGTGAAGGATTTCCTCATCTGCCATAGAAGGACCACCTGGGTGCTTAGCATTCTCTGAGCTGCTCCATGACCAGCCTTTCAGTACCAGGCCCAGGCCATGTGGGTGGTTGGAGACCTAGGGTCATACATGTGGCCATTCTGAGTGATAAGAGCAAAGATGCAAGAAAATGTACCTACTGAGAAAATTTCCTACTGAGTGATTTTCCTTCAAATGTGCTCACATGCCCCATAGTGTTTGTCTGGAATCCTTGGAAAGGCTCCCTTCTTTTTCCAACCCTCGTAAGTTCTGTGTATGTTTCTGAGACAATCAAGTATTTTGTACCTCCCCTCCCACCACCAAACATCACCGTAACCTTGGGTTTTCAGCTACTAGTCCTGTTCACACTGGTGAAGGCAGCGCCCCACATTCCTTTCTTTTCTGCTCTTCTTTCTAGGCTTTCCTGTGGACACACTCTGCAGCTGCCACTCAAGAAGGCTGCTTGTTAAGACCACAAGAGTCCTGACTACCTTGGAGGGAATGGCATAGGCAATGCACTTACTATGTAAGTCTTAGTGTGAGTTTTTGCTCTTTGTTTTTTCTTTTTTATTATTTTTTAAAAATTCCTGCTGTAAGAAATTTGAACATCCACACAGTAGATGATTACAAGCCCTCATGTGTTTATCACCCAGCTTCAGCCATTCCCAACTCACTGCCAATCTCGTTTTGCGTGTGTCTCAGCTCTCCCCTCTCCCTGCTGCAGCTCCTTCAACAGCTGAATTATTTTGAAGCTAATCTCAAGCAATCTATTTAAAATTTTAACGTTTTAATTATCTTTGAATAGGTAATATTGACATGACTCAAATTCAAAAAGTTCAAAAGCTAAAAAGAGAAAAGTCTCTCCCTCCCTCCTCGTCCGTGCTCTACCATGAGGTAGATTTAAACAAGTGATCATAATATTTAGTGATTCCTCCCATTAAGAAATGGAGTCTATTTCTCTGCCTGGAATTTGGGCTTGGTCATGTGAATTGCTTTGGCCAAAAGGATTTTAGCAAACATCATGCAAATAAGAGTTTGAAAGTACTTGTGCACTGGGCTTGCTTTCTGGCTCCCAGGAACTCTGACGGTACTCTGTGAAGAAGGCAGGAGCAGGCCTGGTCCTCATGTGCAGAGGCCCCAGCTACCACGTCACCCAGCACCCAATCCTGGCACCCTCCTTCCTGGAGGAATAAAATATTACCTTCCAAAGATAGTTTGGGCATAAACAAGTGCATAAATATATGTTATCTTCCCTTCCCCACTCTACCTGCACCCTTTTAAAAAATAACGAATGACAACACACAGTTCTAAACCTAGTTGTATTTGTTTGATATAGCAATGTATTTCGGAGGTCATCCCCCGCCAGTGTGTGAGGAGCTTCGTTTGAAGTACGTCATTGTATGCACAGACTGTAAATTATTTAATCAGACTTTTATTGATGACATTTAGATTGATCCTAGTCTTCTGCTATTTCAAGCAACGCGACAATGAACAAAGTTGTACCTTGACATTCTGCACAGATGTGAGTATTTCTGAAAGTTGGATTCCTGGCTGTGGCTCACAGGTCTGAGTATGCTGGGGCTGTGCATGGAATGTAACCTGCAGGGAAGGAAATGATTTCTGCTCCTCTGGCTTTCCATTTCTCTGGACCCCAGCTGTCCACCTGTCGGACACATACCAGTGTCTCTGCTTGTCTCTTGCTGACAGAGTGTCAGTCCCAGGCACGCACCCTCAGGAGTCTGGAGCTCCCTTGGTTCTCTGTCACCCCAGGACGAGGCCTGGCTCCTTGTGTGCCTGCCAGCTCGTTGGCTTGCAGTGTGCATGGTCTGGAGGAGTGGTCTGACCCCTGCCTCCCTTTGAAGCTCTAGAATGTGAAACACCGATGTGAGAAGCTTCTGCGCCCTGCACTACTATGATTTTGGAGACAGTTCAAATGAGTTATCATTTACTGAGACACTAGCAAGTCCAATAAAGGTAGCAGTGCCTGTGCAGAGAAACAAGTGGCTGGAGCTGAACTTAGCAAGACAAAGAGGACCCTATGGAATAAATTCTAATTAAATATTCACCCACCCCTGGCCATTAACCCCAAGGAATACTTAAGCCAGCTGACAAATTTAAACAAACCAGAATTGTTGTAGAAATAAAGTGTCCTGGCTGGGCGTGGTGGTTCACGCCTATAATTCCAGCACTTTGGGAGGCCAAGGAGGGAAGGTCACCTGAGGTCAGGAGTTCAAGACCAGCCTTGCCAACATGGTGAAACCCTATCTCTACTAAAAATGCAAAAAAATTAGCTGGACGTGGTGGCAGGCACCTGTAATCCCAGCTACTTGGGAAGCTGAGGAAGGAGAATAGCTTGAACCCAGGAGATGGAGGTTGCAGGGAGCCGAGATTGTGCCACTGCACTTCAGTCTGGGAGACAAGGGCAAAACTCTTGTCTCAAAAAAAAAAAAAATGAAGTGTCCTTTCTGATTATGGAATATGAGTTTACACAAATCAGCTGGTACCTCTGCCCAGGTACCCAATAGCAAAGGGTCTGCTACTTCTCTGGTTCCCAGTGAACTCACTGACTTCCTATTCCGTCACCCTAAGACTCATTTCATTAGATCTCAGTTGGATCGTCATGTTCCCTGGGAGGAGAAAAGTTCCCAGAGGAGACTAAATCCCCATCGTGACCTGTTGTTCCTTTGCTAGTGTCCCCATGAAGACCTGGGCTGGGGAGGGTTGCTGTTTCTCCCCAGCATCCTCCTCCCTCTTTCCTGCTTGGCAGAGCATGGCATGGCATCTGCTCTGTTCTTTGTCGACACTTACGTAAACCTCACCCTTCCTCCCCGATTCTGGGCCTCATGGCTTCGCTTGCAGACCCCTGTGGTCATCCTGATTTGGCAGATGACCACTGTGTGTAGTCCCAGAGGTGCCTGTCCCTCCTCCGCCATGGGGCCTGGGTGTGGGGAGAATCCTGGACTTGCAGCTGCAGGAGCTTGGGAGACGATTCTGTCCACACCTGATAAGACTGACGCCAGAGGTGAGGTCAGAACCCAGCGAGGAGCCGGCTAGGCCCGGAGACAGATAACCTGAGGATGCTCTGAGTCTCCAGCGGCTCTTGGGAAGGAAAATACCTGCATGAGCCAAAAAGCAAGCTCTGGAGAAGTGGGGAAAAGAACAGTGCATGGATACTAGGCCTGTGAGGGGTACCTGTGATGCAGCACAGTGGGGCCTGGCCAGGGGACCCCTGGGGCCTCCATCTGTTCACACTCACCGCCCTTATCTCCACAGTTGCAGACACCTAGGAGAATTTTATCTCTCGCTTCTAGTATCTTAGATGCTTGAGTTGTTAGTGACTTGTTTATTGCCATGGGTTTTATTTACTCCTTGTCTAGGTCCCTAACTGCTGGAGGGGGTGAGTGAGGTTTTTCTTACAACCGTTATCAATCCTACTTAAAAATAGATCTTTAATAAATGCTTATTAGTTTGTGGCTTAATAATCATGACTCCACTTCTAGGGTGAAATTTATTTTGGACAATAATAATGGCTACTATTGATTGGGCAACTAGTGCGTGCCAGACATCTTGCATATGTTACCCAATTTACCCTCTCTGCATGGTAGGTATTGCCTCCATTAAACGTCTCTGCAGGGTAGGTACTGCTTTCATTTAGTGGGGAGAAAATGAAGTCTCAAGTCTCAGAGAGGCTAAGAGCTGTGCCCAAGCTCATGCAACTTCCAAGAGGTTGAGCTGAGATTTAAACCCTGGCCTGTAAGACTCCAGTGTTCAGGGTTCTTTCCTTTAGCACCCAAATGCTGCTTCCAGGTCAAGAAGGGAAAACATAGGGGTCAGAAGCAAAGCATTGGTGGGAGACCAAAACTTGCATTCCTCCTGCTCATCTGTGCTGGCTGTGGGCCTGTGATCAATCCCTGTGCCAGGGCTGTGTGGAGGGCAGCTATCAACAGACCACTGTGTGTAAGAACAGAGCAGGGGCCATGGACACCTGGTTTTGCACACATCAGCTGCTCCTGGGAGGTTTACCAGTGGAAGAGTAAATGGGCACAAACCACTTTCTTACTCCCCAGCGTGAATTGTGGCTTGTGTGTTAGTGAAAAGGAAGCTTATGCAAACACTGTTTGAGTTTTTCTAAGGCTATATCAATGGCACAATGATAATAAAAATAATAACAAACTGTTAGATTTTTCCCTTTATTCTAATCCCAAATCTCTTGTGTGATTACAGGCAAGCTTGGTAAGTTGCTTAACCTCCCTGAGCCTCATCTTTTCACTTTTAAAAGGGAAAATAACTGTAATGTCCTATAAAATCCAGTGCCTAGAACAATGTTTGGCACATAGAACAGCTTCAATAAATGTTTGATGGTCAAATGAATGAGATATAGAGATTGTGCTACTTATTTTGCATCTCCTGCAACATGTTTTGAACTGATATGTCATTAATGAATATTTGTGATTTGGGATTGTCTTTGTAATTAAGAATAAGGACATGCCCCACAAAACAAAGCAAAACAAACACTAGCTCCTCTTAAACACAGAGAAACTCCTGTCAAGAGAGCCTGTGATTTTACTGCACGGACCCATGGGGAGTTGTGGTATTGGAATTAATAATAAAGATCTGTTAATTCTCTGCCTTTGCCCAGGCTGCCTTCCAAGGCATGATGTGGAATCCTGCTGTTTCTGCTCCAGATAAATCAATGATAATCTTCAACCCAGTGAGGGGCAAGGCATGGGGGTTGCTGTTGTAACTCCTGTGTCAACAGCACTGCTAAAAATCAGATTTCTTGGAACCCATTCATGAGCAGCTTTGAATTTGCCAGATTGCTTGCTGAGCCTAAAATACTGCATACATGTGGCAACCTTGACTTGGTTGTTTCCATGAACCCTCTTTTCCTTTAAGCCATGGGCAACATTTCCAAGTCACATGGCAGGGATACGACTTCAGTCCCTAACATTATTTTCACTAATGTTTGTGGTCTAGGCCTGGCCTGTTCACTGTGCGCCACTCACTTCCTGGCACTGATTCTGCCCCAGTAGGAGCAGACAAGGCTGAGGAAGGAATGGGGAGGGTGGGGTGTCCATGCTCTCTGAGGACTAGCACCTTTCTTTTTCCTTCCTGATGCCTTCTCTGGGGCAACTTTTCAGTAGGAGAATTTTTTCTCTGACTTTCTATTTACTCATCCATTTGTTTATTCCTTTATTCATGGCTTATTTAACATTCTCAAAGGGAGCCCACACTAATGGGAAGCACTTGGTGATTCTGGGGGAGCACAGAGAGGTGAGGTGTTAAAGGGCTGAATGTAGGCAGAGAAAAAAGACATCAATCTAACAACTGCTAACACCCCCAAATGCTAAGTGATTGTCTCCAGATGGCAGAATTATGAGTGATTTTAATTTTCTTCTTTATTTGTTTCCATTTTTTTTTCTTCAGTGACACACATTAGTATTTGTATAATAAAAGTTATTCAAATAGTGAGTACATGGTCAACAGGTGTTCAGTGCACGGGGAGGTACAGGTGAAGACACTGCGAGGGTGGAGAGGAGGAGAAGGCTATTTCCAGTCCAGGTGGAGCTGGAGAGAATTCTGGAGAACTCTTTGTTGAATTGAGCCTTAAAGCTGGAGGGGGCCTTGCTGTGGATGTCTGAGGGACTGTCTGCTTACCACTCTCCTCTCACATGAAAGTCTCCTCTCTACACAGCCCACAGGAGCTGCATGCGATGAGCTTGCCCTCACCCCACTTTGCCTGATAGTCCAGTGGTGGGTGCCTGACCAAGGCCAGCCACTCATTAGACTTACCCGGGATTTTCTGATTTAAAGCTGGCAGCATCTTTCGTGAAAGCCTAAAGATGTTAAATTCAGGAGCTTTGTGTATGCATGTGTGGCAGGGAGGGATTTGGGCAGCTGTGTTTCCTGCAATATGGAGGAAATCAGTATACCATGAGAGAGAATGAAATAGACACCTGGAGAGAAGTGGAGAGAAGAGATGAAAGTGGAAGAGGCGTGGTGAACTCTGAGGCCCTGACTCCAGGTATTCCCAATATCAGCTGTGCCCTCCTTTTCCCTAGCTCCTATGAGTTGGGTTCTGAACTTGCAACCAGTGTATCCTCTCTAAGACAGATGTCAGTAAATGAAGAAAGGTGGCAAAGGACAGAAGTAGAAAAGCAAAGGACATGTAGGGAGCAGCTGGCTGTTGCATTTGGCTGGAAAGTGGGTTTGGTAAGTTTGTGTGTCTGTTGAGTGGCAGTTAGTGTGTGTGGTCACCTGCAGGGGTGGCAGTGTTCATATTTCAAGGTTTGAGTTTCTAGCCCTTTGCAGCATCTCATGCTTCTCTCAGACCTCAAAGGACCACAGTTTTATGACCAGCTACCAGGACCAATCTGCCTCCTCCAACGTGCACCCCAAAGAAACTGGAGATGTAGTTACAGTGAAATCCTAAGCCAGAAAGTCCCTAAGTGAAGTTTAGCCTTACATGTGGACATCAGGTATTTGCTTCTTCCAGGGGCCACTTAAAGTTGGGAATGCAGGAATTGTACCCACTTCTCCTTTTCTGCAGCTTACACTGAATTTCAGTCCCTCTCCAGCATCTGACCACCCTGTGAGCTGTCACTGCAGCCAGACCGGCTCATTTATGTATGCTCTCTCCTCTCTCCTTTGGGACCAACTCTGGTAGGCCTGCTAAGGGAAGGGTTAAGAAAAAGATGTAAGGAAGGCCCTAGATAATGCACTAATTAGCTAGCCCTTCCCATGAACAACAGAAAATCAGCCACACGGTATCACATAGCCCTTTAAGAATCCCCTTGTCTGAAAGTTGGAGGGTCCCATCTTGGGGTACAGCAGAAAAGCTAGACACAGTATTCAGACTTGAGGCCATACTTCCAGCCCTCTTATTCTACAATGCCCTAAATAAACCAAGGATATACCAAGAATCCAGGCCCTGGATAATTTTAGCCATGTCACACTGACAACTGGCATACTCAAGCATTTCAGTTCCTCATCATCTGTCTCCATCTTCAACATCTTGTCTAAAAACATACCCAGGAGGAGTGTTCAGAGAATACAGGCTGCCACACAGATCAGGTGTTCCTCCCCAGGCTCCAACACACATGCTCGGCCTGGATCAATAAGCCTGACTGTGTCTCTCCGGCCAGGATGGGAAACTGTCTGGGCACACAGATGGAGGCAGCAAGATCCCATGGGCTCTTTCTGATTTATGCTTACCCAGTTACCTTAGCAACAGCATCTGTACCAAGATACAAGAAGAAGCAAAGCACCACCTACCAATGTCCCCACTGAGAGGTGTGGGGAGTAGAGGAAAAACCGGCCTGGAATCAGGAGGTTTTTGTTCCTGGCCTGTCTGCTGGCTGCCCCTAACAAATCTCCTCTCCTCCTGGGCCTGTTCTGGGAAGAACTGGGGCTGAGGACTCTTCCGCTGGTTCAAGGATACTGCTGAGGAGCATAGTCTCAGGGTGAGAATACCCTACTGTTTCTGCCCTGAGTGGCTTCAAGCACAGGCACTGTGTCAGCAAACAACTGTTTTACAACTGGTCTTCCACAACTTAACTTTTCAGTCATCACCTGTGATGCAGAAAATGTTGGCTGACCAAGCAGATGATTGAGCTGCAAAAAGTCCTCACCAGAAGGGACATTTCTTCAGCTGAGGTAGGAGGTGAATCTGGCTTTGATCCTTGAAGGCTCATGGAGAAGAAAAGAGATTGAGGTAGTCAAAGATAATTATGAGCGCTTCAACTCTGCAATTACATGTAGTAATAATAATGATAATAAAAGTAGGACCTCTAGTATGCTCTTTTCATGTCTGTTCTTGTCACATGCTCATACCCAGCTGTGAAGGAGGCAGATCAGAAACTATGACCTTCTTGTTGCAGTGGAGGACACTGAGGCACAGGGAGGCTGAGACCCTGGGGCCGCCTGGGTAATGGCTGAGCTGGATCTGGACTGTGTGTCCTTTGCCTCCTGACCCGAGAGCCTTTTTATTGGACATGATTCATGACAGCCATTATGAAGCAGAAACATCTTCCAACTTTGTTTGTGCAACCATGTTTAAACTTAATGCATGTCAGAGCATCTCTCTGAAGAAAAAGAAAACTAAGATGGATTCATTCAACAATAATTGTGCTGAGTACCTACTCTGTGCCAAGCTCAGGGCTAAGCACCAGGGACTCAAAAATGAACAATATGTGATCTCTGCTCCCTGGCAGTTCAGTTGATTAGATAGGTCTTTTTGCTTATTTAAATCTCTCATTTGCTATTGCCTAGAATCACCAACCAAAAAGTGGCACACCCCATCCTGCAACTACTTTTGTATCCCTAAGGAATTCCACTGGGCTGAATCCACTGATAGGAGAAGGCATACTTCTAAAATTAGGAGAGGGTAGCCAGGAACAAGGAATAAAGATGAAAAACCATAAGCAAATGCTAAAACCACCCTGACTCTGGGAGTGGGACTGGGCTGCGGGGCAGTGAGAGAGGGCTTTTGGTTTGGTGCAAAAGTGCTTCCAGGAAAGAAGCTGGGAGCCGCTTCCTGGACAAAGGCTGAGGGGCTGACAGGGGGTCAGAGAGGCAGCCCCAAGAACCACGACACACCATGATCAGACGCTGGGAGGAAACCTGAAGCCCATTCTTTGAACACACACAGTAACTGAGGTCCTGTTTCCACAGATGAGAGTTTGGAACCACACCCTATCCAGAGCAAATCATTTTCTGAATTGATGTGGTAGAATCTTAACGGCAGAGGCTTAAAGCTCCAAGCTAGCATGACAATGGGGATTCCTGTCACTAAATCTCAAGGAAAACTTTTTAGCATTTTACCTCTTTCTCTAGACTGGGCCCAACCATGCCTCATCCTATGAACAGGAAAAGTACAAGCTGCTCTGTTAAAGCAGCTTTTATCTCCTCAGTGAAGTGGCAGTTTCAGGACAAATTTCCACATGAAGAACCCAAATGTTCCAAGCCTAAATAGAGTGCTAGCAACACATTCTTAACTCACAGGAAACAAGCTCTAACTTAGATTTCTGCTTTCCTCTGCAGAATTTGTACCCTGAACACACTGTGGTTTTAACTCTACAGACCTGAAGACACAAGCAGAAGAGATTCAGAAAAGCCAAGAACTGAGTGAGTTCACAATGCAAGCAAGAACATCAGAAGGCAAATTAGGGCCCACACGGTTTCGGTTTTAATGTTTGTTGTTTTGTTTTGCATTTTTCTTTAGAGATAGCATCCTGCTCTGTTGCCCGGGTTAGGGTGCACTGGCTGGATCAGAGCTTACTGCAGTCTTGATCTCCTGGGCTCAAGCAGTCCTTTGCCTCAGCCTCCTGAAGAGCTGGGACTGTAGGTACGTGCCACTGAGCCTGGCTTGTTTGGCTTTCTAAGACCACATTTACATTAGCCCATCTATTGTTCAGAGCCTTGCTATGTTGCTGAGATCAAGTGATCCTCCCACTTCAGCCTCCCAAGTAGCTGGGATTACAGGTGTGTGCCACTGCATCTGGCTTAGCCCATCTTTTTTGTTTTGTTTTGTTTTGTTTTAATTTTACTTTAAGTTCTGGGATAAATGTGCAGGACGTGCAAGTTTTTACATAGGCATACATGTGGCATGGTGGTTTGTTGCACCTACCAACCCATCATCTAGGTTTTAAGTCCCACGTGCATTAG
>CAUYQU010018916.1:0-20318 GCA_963574635.1 Cheracebus regulus
GTATGTTGAACCAGCCTTGCATCCCCAGGATGAAGCCTACTTGATTGTGATGGATAAGCTTTTTGATGTGCTGTTGCAATCGATTTGCCAGTATTTTATTGAAGATTTTGGCATCTATGTTCATCTTGGAGATTGGCCTGAAGTTTTCTTTTTTCATTGAGTCTCTGCCAGGTTTTGGTATCAGGATGATGTTGGTCTCATTAAATGATTTGGGAAGGATTCCCCCTTTTTGGATTGTTTGGAATAGTTTCAGTAGGAGTGGTACCAGCTCCTTTTTGTATGCCTGGTAGAATTCAGCTGTGAACCCATCTGGACCTGGGCTTTTTTTGGTTGGTAGGCTATTAATTGCTGCCTCAACTTCAGCCCTTGTTATTGGTCTATTCAGGGTTTCAACTTCTTCCTGGTTTAGGCTTGGGAGGGTGCAAGTGTCCAAGAATTTATCCATTTCTTCCAGGTTTACTGGATTGTGTGCATAGAGTTGTTTGTATTAATCTCTGATGGTAGTTTGTATTTCTGTGGAATCGGTGGTGATATCCCCTTTATCATTTTTTATTGTATCTATTTGATTCTTCTCTCTTAATTTTTTAATTAATCTGGCTAGTGGTCTATTTTGTTGATCTTTTCAAAACACCAGATCCTGGATTTATTGATTTTTTTGAAGGGTTTTTTTCATCTCTATCTCTTTCAGTTTGGCTTGGATCTTAATTATTTCTTGTCTTCTGTTAGCTTTTGAGTTTTTTTGATCTTGCTCATTTAGCTCTTTCAATTTTGATGATAGGGTGTCGATATTAAGTCTTTCCTTGCTTCTCATGTGGGCATTTATTCTATAAATTTTTCTCTAGATACTGCTTTAAATGTGTCCCAGAGATTCTGGTATGTTGTGTCTTCTTTCTCATTGGTTTCGAAGAACATTATTATTTTTCCCTTCATTTCATTGCTTATCCAGTCAACATTCAAGAGCCAGTTATTCAGTTTCCTAGAAGTTGTGTGGTTCTGAGTTAGTTTCCTAATCCTGAGTTCTAATTTTATTGCACTGTAGTCTGAGAGACTGTTATGATTTCTGTTCTTTTGAATTTGCTGAGAAATGATTTCCTTCCAATTATGTGGTCAATTTTAGAGTATGTGTGACATGGTGCTGAGAAGAATGTATATTCTGTGGATTTGGGGTGGAGAGTTCTGTAGATGTGTATTACCTTTGCTTGGCCCAGATCTGAGTTCAAGTCCTTGATATCCTTGTTAATTTTCTGTCTGGTTGATCTGTCTAATATTGACAGTGGAGTATTAAAGTCTCCTACTATTATTGTGTGGGAGTCTAAGTCTCTTTGTAGGTCGATGAGAATTTGCTTTATGTATCTGGGTGCTCCTGTATTGGGTGTGTATATATTTAGCGTCATTAGCTCTTCTTGCTGCATCGATCCTTTTACCATTATGTAATGCCCTTCTTTGTTTTTTTTGATCTTTGTTTGTTTGAAGTCCATTTTTATCAGAGACTAGGATTGCAACTCCTGCTTTTTTTTTTGTTCTCCATTTGCTTTGTAAGTCTTCCTCCATCCCTTTATTTTCAGCCTATGTGTGTCCTTGCATGTGAGATGGGTTTCCTGGATGGCTTTTGACTTTTTATCCAATTTGCCATTCTGTGTCTTTCGATTGGGGAATTTAGTGTATTTACATTTAAGGTTAATATTGTTATGTGTGAATTTGATCCTGCCATTTTGATGCTAGCTGGTTGTTTTGCCCATTAGTTGATGCAGTTTCTTCATTGTGCCAATGCTCTTTACCATTTGGCACATCTTTGGAATGGCTGGTACTGGTCCTTCCTTTCTACGTTTAATGCTTCTTTCAGGAGCTCTTGTAAGGCAGGCCTGGTGGTGATGAAATCTCTCAGCAGTTTCTTGTTCATAAAGGATTTTATTTCTCCTTCGCTTATGAAGCTTAGTTTGGCTGGATATGAAATTCTAGGTTGAAAGTTCTTTTCTTTAGGGATGTTGAATATTGGCCCCTACTCTCTTCTGGTTTGTAGGGTTTCTGCTGAGAGATCTGCTGTGAGTCTGACGGGCTTCCCTTTGTGTGTAACCTGACCTTTTTATCTGGCTGCCCTTAGCACTTTTTCCTTCATTGCAACCCTGGTGAATCTGACGATTATGTGGCTTGGGGTTCCTCTTCTTGAAGAATATCTTTGTGGTGTTCTCTGTATTTCCTGGACTTGAATATTGGCCTGCCTTGCTTGGTTGGGGAAGTTCTCCTGGATAATATTCTGAAGAGTGTTTTCCAGCTTGGATTCATTCTCTCTATCACATTCAGGTACGTGTATCAAACATAGATTAGGTCTTTTCACATAATCCCATATTTCTTTGAGACTTTATTCATTTCTTTTGACCTATTTTCTATAATATTTCCTTCTCATTTTATTTTATTGAGTTGATCTTCAATCTCTGATATCCTTTCTTCTGCTTGCTCAATCCACCTATTGAAACTTGTGTATGCTTCACAAAGTTCTCATGTTGTGTTTTTTAGCTCCATCAATTCATTTATAGCTGTTTATTCTCATTAGCACTTCATCAAACCTTTTTTCAGTGTTCTTAGTTTCATTGCATTGGGTTAGAACATGTTCTTTTAGCTCTGAGAAGTTTGTTATTACCCACTTTCCGAAGCCTGTTTCTGTCAATTCATCAGATTCATTCTCCATCCAGCTTTGTTCCCTTGCTGGTGAGCAGTTGTGATCCCTTGGAGAAGGATAGGCATTCTGGTTTTGGGTGTTTTCATCCCTTTGCATTGGTTTCTTCCCATCTTTATGGGTTTATCTACCTGTGGTCTTTGTAGTTGGTGACTTTCAGATGGGGTCTCTGAGTAGACGTCCTTTTTGTTGATGATGAAGTTATTTCTTTCTGCTTTTTAATTTTCCTTCTAACAGTTAGGTGCCTCTGCCTTAGGACTGCTGGAGGTCCACTCCAGGCCCTGCTTTCCTGGGGATCACCTGCAGCAGCTGCAGAACAGTAAGGGTTGCTGCCAGTTTCTTCTGTTATCTTTGTCTCAGAAGGATACCTGCCAGATGTCAGCCTGAGCTCTCCTTTATGAGGTGTCTTTTTGAATATACGTGGGTTGTGGAGCTGCTTGAGGAGACAGTCTGTCCCTTATAGGAGCTCAAGTGCTGAGGTGTGAGCTCTGTTGTTCCATTCAGAGCTGCTGGGAAGGTACAGTAAAGTCTGCTGCAGCAGAGCTCATAACCTCCTTTTTTTCCCAGGAGCTCTGTCCTGGGAAAGTGGGGCTTTATTTATAAGTCCTGACATGCTGCTGCCTTTTTTCAGAGATGACCTGCCCCGTGAGGAGGTAGCCAAGTCACAGTCTGTCAGCAGAGGCATTGCTGAGCTGCCGTGGGCTCTGCCCAGCTGCTGTGTGAACTTCCTTGTGGTTTTGTTTATAGAGGTGTAGTTAGAACTGCCTCAGTAATGCTGGCCTGTCTCTGTAAAGGTGGACTGTCTCAGTAATGGCAGATTGCCTTGACAATGGCGGACTGCCTCAGTAATGGCAGACTGCCTCAGTAGTGGTGGACACCCTTCCATGCACAGAGCTGGACCATCCTGGGTCCAGATGTGCTTGCTGTGAAACTCTCAATCCAGAGCATTTGAGACAGCTAGTTTTTGTGGGGGTGGGACCCGCCAAGCCAGATCACCTGGCTTCTTGTTTCAGCCCTCTCTTTCAGTTGAATGGGTGACTCTGTCTCCCAGGTGTTCCAGATGCCATTTGAAATGGTGCCCAGATTTGTGTGAGATTTTTTTGCGGAGACCCACTGCACAAGCTGAAATAGCCATGCTGGAGACTCATGGCACTCTTCCATCCAGGAATCCCCTGGTCTGTGGACAGTAAAAATTCATTTGGAAATGTGGTAATCACTCTACCTCTGCATTCTCACTGGGAACTGCACTCCAGAGCTGTTCCTATTTGGCCATCTTTGATCGTCCTCCCAAAAGGCACTTCTTACATGGTGGTGGCAAGAGAAAATGATGAAGATGTGAAAGTAGAAACCCCTGATAAGCCCATCAGATCATGTGAGGCTTATTCACTATCATGAGAATATAACCGGAAAGACCATCCCCCATGATTCAATTACCTTTCCCTGGATCCCTTCTACAACAAAGGGAATTCTGAGAGATAACAATTCAAATTGAAACTTGGGAGGGGACACAGCCAAACCATATTATTCCACACCTGGTTCCTCCAAATCTTAGGTCCTCACATTTCAAAACCAACCATGCCTTCCCAACAATCCCCCAAAGTCTTAACTCATTTCAGCATTAACCCAAAAGTCCACAGTCCAAAGTCTCATTGAGACAAGGCAAGTCCCTTCCACCTATGAGCCTGTAAAATCAAAAGCAAGCTAGTTACTTCCTAGATACAATGGGGGTACAAGTATTGGGTAAATACGGCCATTCCAATGGGAGAAATTGGCCAACACAAAAGGGTTACAGGGCCCATGTGAGTCTGAAATCCAGCAGGGCAGTGAAATTTTAAAGCTCAAAAATGATCTCCTTTGACTCCGGGTCTCATCCCCAGGTCATGCTGATGCAAGAGGTGAGTTCCCATGGTCTTGGGCAGCTCCATCCCTGTGGCTTTGCAGGGTACTGCCTTCCTCCTGGCTGCTTTCACAGGCTGGCTTTGAGTGTCTGTGGCTTTTCCAGGCACACAGTGCAGGCTGCCGGTGGATCTACCATGCTGGGGTCTGAGGACAGTGGCCCTCTTCTCACAGCTTGACTAGGCAGTGCCCCAGTAGGGATTCTGTGTGGAGGCTTTAACTCCACATTTTCCTTCCACACTGCCCTAGCAGAGGTTCTCCATGAGGGCCCCGGCCCTGCAGCAAACTTTTACATGGCCATCCAGGCATTTATAGACATCTGAAATCTAGGTGGAAGTTCTCAAACCTCAATTCTTGACTTCTGTGCACCTGCAGGCTCAGTACCATGTGGAATTTACCAAGGCGTGGGGCTTCCACCCTCTGAAGTCACAGCCCGAGCTCTACATTGGCCCCTTTCAGCCATGGTTAGAGTAACTGGGACACAGGGCACCAAGTCCCTATGCTGCACACAGCGTGGGGATCCTGGGCCTGGCCCACAAAAGCACTTTTTCCTCCTGGGCCTCTGGGCCTGTGATGGGAGGGGCTGCTATGAAGGTCTCCAACATGGCCTGGAGACATTTGCCCTAAGGTCTTGGGGATTAACATTCAGCTCTTTGCTGCTTATGCAAATTTCTGCAGTGGGCCTGAATTCCTCCTCAAAAACTGGGGTTTTCTTTTCTACTGCATAGTAAGGCTGCAAATTTTCTGAACTCTTATGCTCTATTTCCCTTTTAAAATGGAATGTTTTTAATAGCACCCAAGTCATATTTTAAATACCTTGGTGCTTAGAAATTTCTTCCATCAGATACCCTAAATCATCTCTCTCAAGTTGAAAGTTCCACAAATCTTTAGGGCAGGGGCAAAATGCCACTAGTCTCTTTGCTAAAACATAACAAGTCACCTTTGCTCCACTTCCCAACAAGTTCTTCATCTCTATCTGAGGCCACCTCAGCCTGGACCTTATTGTTCATATCACTATCAGCATTTTTGTCAAAACCATTCAACAAGTCTCTAAGAAGTTCCAAACTTTCCCACATTATTTTATCTTCTTCTGAGCCCTCCAAATTGTTCCAACCTCTGCCTGTTACCCAGTCCCAAAGTTGCTTCCACATTTTCAGGTATCTTTTCAGCAACGCCCCACTCTACTGGTACCAATTCACTGTATTAGTTCCTTTTCACACTGCTGATAAAGACATATGAGACTGAGAAGAAAAAGAGGTTTAATTGGACTTACAGTTCCACATGGCTGGGGAGGCCTCACAGTCACGGCAGGAGGCAAAAAGCACATCTAACATGGCAGTGGCAAGAGAAAATGAGGAAGAAGCAAAAGTGGAAACCACTGATAAACCCATCAGATCTCATGAGACTTATTCACTATCACTAGACTAGCATAGGAAAGACCAGCCCCCATGATTTAACTACCTCCCCCTGGATCCCTTCCAAAACAAAGGGAATTCTGGGAGTTACAATTCAAGTCGAGATTTGGGTGGGGACACAGTCCACCCATATCACATGGCAATATGCACCTCTCCTGCAAATTCAATTTTTAGTTTTGCCACTCTTAACCCTTATCATATTTCTTTTCTTGAAATTCTTCAGTCAAATTATGTTGTTCTGGACAGGCATGATGGCTCATGCCTATACTCCCAGCATTTTGGGAGGCTGAGGTGGGCAGATCACTTGAGGCCAGGGGTTTGAAACCAGCCTGGCGAACATGGTGAAACCCCATCTCTACTAAAGGTACAAAACTTAGCTGGGCATGGTGACATTCACCTGTAATCTCAGCTACTTGGGTGGCTGAGGTGGGAAAATCTCTCAAACCAGGGAGGCAGAGGTTGCAATGAGCTGAAATCTTGTGCCACTGCACTCCAGCCCTGGTGACAGAGTGGATTCAAAAAAAATATTGTTGTTCTAAGGAAACAGGTTAAATATTCTCCATGCCTCAAAGCCCCTCACTTGGAATGGTCCCCACCTTCCCCAGTCTCATGCCACATCTCGCCACTCTTTGCTCTCTAACTCTAGCCTCGCTGGCTTCCTTTCACTTTCTTGAATGCATGATGACCTACCCTTTGCACATGCTGTTCCCTCTATCCTAAATACTGTTCTCTGCTCTCAGAGAAAGCACCTGCAGGTCTCCCCTCTACATATTCTTATGGTCACATGTACCTCTTCTTGGTAGCACTTACCACTGAAGTGACTTATCTGCAGCTGTAGGATTAGATTAATACTTATCTCCCCCTCCTAGATTGCCAGAGTGGTGAGGACAGGGACTCAGTTTGACTTTAGTCACCACTTTTTTATTTCTAGCATGGAAATACAGGCCAATGTGGTAGTTGAGAAGACAGAGCATCCAGATACCCTTTCACAGAAACACTTGCTTCCCATCTGCAGGGAACATGGTCATCAGACAGCCTTCAGCTGTCAACTCCTTTAGCATCAGCCTCAGTTGCATAGAGCAGTATCTCTGTAGGTCACCCTTCTTGAGGCAGTCCACATTTGGTGACAGTAAAGCAGAGTGCAGTGGGTTTAATGGTGGCCCCAAAAAGACAGATCCATGCCCCAATCCCTAAAACCTTTTAACCTGACCTTATTTGGTAAAAGGGTCTCTGCAAATGTAATTAAGTGAAGAATATTCTTTTTTCCAACTTTTACTTTAGGTTCAAGGGGTAAATGTGCAGGCTTGTTACATGGGTAAATTTCATGTCACAAGGATTTAGCATACAGAAAATTTTGTCACCCATGAAATCAGCATAACACCCAAGAGGCAGTTTTTTCAATCCTTGCCCTCCTCCCAACCTCCACCCACAAGTAGGCCCCATTGTCCATTGTTCCCTTCTGTGTGTCCATGTGTACTCACTGTTTAGCTCCTACTTATAAGTGGGAACATGTCATATTTGGTTTTCTGTTTCTGTGTTAATTCACATAGGATAATGGCCCCCAGCTCCATCCACGTTGGTGCAAAGGACATAATTTCATTGTTTTTTATGGCTGTTTAGTATTCCATGGTACACACTTATTGCATTTTCTTTATCCAGTCCACCAAGCTAAGGATCTTGAGATAAGATCATTTTGGACTCAGGGTGAGCTTTAAGTCCAATGACAGATGCCCTTATAAGAAAAAGGCAGAGGGATGTCGAATGCATGTTATTATGTTTGTCTAAGCCTAAGAATGTACAACACCCAAAAGTAAACCCTAATGTAAACAAGCTTTTGTGATGATGATGTGTCAATGCAGCTTCATCAATTGTACAAATGTCCCTTCTGGTGGGTGTTGACAATGGGGAGGCTGTGCCCATGTGGGGCAGAGGTTACATGGGAAGTCTTCATATGTTTCTCTCAATTTTTCTGTGAGCCTAAAATTCCTCTAAAAAAATAAGTCTTCTAGAAACAAACTAAACAAAACAAATGCATAAGAGGCAGAGGGAGATTTGAGACCCAGCCCACAGAGAAGGCCAGGTGAAGACAGAGGCAGATACTGTAGTGATGTGGCCACAAGCCAGCAAATGCCAGGAGCCACCTGGAGCTGGAAGAGGAAGGAACTGTTCCCCCCAGAGCCTTGGAGGGAACACAGCACTGCCAGCACCTTAATTTCAGACTCTGGCCCCCAGAACTGTGGAAACAAAGACCTGTTGCTTTTAGCCCCCGAGTCTGTGGTAGCTTGTTATGGCTGCCCTAGGAAATGAATGCACAGGGGCATAAACACCCCACATTTGGGCCCTGGGGGATGACTCTGATGAGCAAGTATGGCTCCAGAGCTCACCTCTGGGTTCCTAGGGTTCCATCAGACCTACATCAGCGTTCAACTTCTGCTGCCCATTTCTGCTTTCTTCCTTCTTCCTTTCACAGGCTTTGACCCCTAATCAACATCTCACTCCATACTGACTGCTTCTAGAGAGCCCAGTGTGGCACATCATAATAAGATTTTTGTTAAATAAATAAAATAGACGGTAAATTCCTGGAAAGCAAAAAACATGTATTATTGATGTTCACAATTACAGCTCAGCACAGTACTTCACACATAATAGACATCCAACAACAATTTGTTAAATGAAGGAAAGAATGTGTGAACATGTAAGCGGATTATGTTGAATCTGTAGATTGAAATGTATTTTGGTTAAACATTTTCATGTATCTCTTGTGAGCCTACACTAAGTGAAGGAGGGAGGGAGGGAAACAGGAAGGGAGGGGAGAGGGAAACAGGGAAGGAGGGGAGAGGGAGGGGAGAGGGGAGATGGGAGAGGGGGAAGGGAGGGAGGAGAGGATGGAGGAGGGGATGGAGGGAGGCTGAGTGTTTCAGGCTTTATCATAAACTCATCCAAGCTCTGTCACCAGGCTCCAATAAGGGTAGGGCTGGAGAGGATACAACCTCCAAAAAGGACAGCTTTTCCCCCTGAGGGTAACATTTTTGCTCTTGCAGAACTGAGACTCTTCATATCAACATGCAGAAATAATTCTACCACCCTGCCTCCAGCCATTCTGACATAAATCCTAAGGATAACATTTTTAGTGTGAGGAGCAAAAATAAAACAGAAGGAACATGCTGCAACAAGGCAGTGGATTGCGAGTGAAGCAGGAGTCACCACTATTTTTAACAGTGGGAAAGACCTCATGAAGGAGATGGGATTTCACACTGGCTTTACCTCACAGCATGTTTCAGGGGCACACGACCTTAGAGGTGATCTACTGCAGTGCTTTCTTTTATAGATGAAGAAACTGAGGCACAGAGAAAGAAGTAATTTGCTGAAGGTCTTACTACCAGGCTAGTGGCAAAGATGAGAGTGGATGGAGCCTCAGAGTTCTTTTCTATAGATCTTACCAAGGTGTAGGACTCGAGGAATGAAAGGAGAGAAGGGGGAAGTGAGAGGGAAGTGGCAAAATGAATGGGGTCTCATCCTCTGTAGGGAGAAGGAGATAATCAGGCTCTGGCTAGATATTTTGGACAGACTATACTAATTATTCCCTATGACAACTCTGTGAAACAAAATGTGCTATCTTCATTTTATCATCCAGGATAATGACATAAGAAATACTGGGCAAGTTGTCCAAGTACATGGTGGAGTTAGGATTCAAATCCTGATCTGTTTCACTCCAAAGACTGTACTTTTTCCAGGAGACAATGTTATAAGAGAGTAGGGTGGAATGAAAGTGGGAAGTGGAATGAAGGGATGGTGATAGGTGGGTTAACCGGGGAACACTGCAGAGGACAGCAGGAGTGGGTTTTGAGTAGTCCAGAATCCCCAGAAGAGGATCCTAAAGCTCAGAGTGGTAGAAGAGGACGATGAAACATTTCTTATCTCCAAATGCCTAAGAACAAGGGGGAGGTGGCAAGAGTGTCTACATCTGGAGTTTGAGCCATGGGTTGGTGTTAAAGGTGAACCCTGGGCAGGTAGAGGGGCCATGATTATCCCTGCAGGAGGTAACAACCACTCTTCTGCATGAAGGGCATGACTCTGGAAATGGTGAGAAATAGAGAGATTGAAAAATGAATTAGTGAAGGAGTGGGAACAGTTGGGATGAGCAGAGCAAGTGGCTGCATGGAGTTCTGAGTGATGACTGAGAATCTCCCTCCTTGAGAGCAAATGAGTGGGCATGCTGCTCAGGGCAACAAGAAAGCTGCACCTGAGAGAGGAATCCCAAGTGGCCAAGGGTAGCTTGACTCTGCTCTCATTAAAGTGAACTCAAGGGACTTTGGCTTAGTGATGTCACCTCCATGTCTCATGGCCTTGGTCCAGGCCCTGGTCATCTTGCATGGCGAGCTTAGAAGAGTTTTAACTTGTCTCTTGCCTCTTCCAGTCTAGTTCTCTCCTCCAAACAACCCTCTCATTTTTTCCAAAATTTACCTTTGCAGGTCACAAGTCAGATTTGGTCACAACCCAAACTTAAATGCTTGAAGCTGAAAAGCTCTTGTGCACTGACCCAAACTACTAATCTCCTACCTCTCCCCATTCCCCTATAACTGCTTTGAACTTAACACTATTCCATCAATAGGATGCAGGCTTTCACAGTGCCATGCTGCACCTGCTGCTCCCTCTCTCTAGAATTCTTCAATCTCCATCCTTCTCCACCACATTTCCACCAGGAAAACACCTTCAGGATGTTGCTTAAAGCCTTCCATTTAAATTATCCCTTACTTTCAAAAGCAATCAGTGGTTCTCAGAATCTAAGTGTGAATCTGGGGAACTTAAAATACACTCATACACGAATCCCACCCCAGAGTTTCTGTTTTAACTGGTCTAGGATATGGGATTGGCCTAGGCATTGGGGTTTTATTTTTTTTATTATTATTTTTTGAGACAGAGTCTCACTCTGTCTCCCAAGCTGGAGTGCAGTGGCACAATCTCAGCTCATGACAAACTCCACCTCCCAGGTTCAAACGATTCTCCTGCCTCAATCTCCCAAGTAGCTGGGACTACAGGCTACCACACCCAGCTAATTTTTGTATTTTCAGTAGAGATGAGGTTTTGCCATGTTGGCCAGGCTGGTCTCAAACTCCTGACCTCAGGTGATCTTCTGCCCACCTTGGCCTCCTAAAGTGCTAGGATTACAGGCATGAGCCACCACACCCAGCTGGGATTTTTTTTTTTAAACCATAGGGATTCAAATATGCAGCAAACACTGAGAAACCATGGCGTTGAGTTTAAATTGCTTAACATTTTAAATAAGACCCGTCATCAGACCTGCTATGAAACACTTGATGCTATTTTCAATTAATATAATCAGGGTGATAAGAAAGCCAAAGAGAAGAGTCATAAATTATAATGACCACAGCTGTTAGCGACCACAGCTCTTAAGGAATCAAGGGGAGTAGTTCTGACTTGTGTTATAGGAATTTAGAGATGGAAAGGTTTTGTATACATAAATAGGATAGTAACGAAACTGAATTGTGAAGAATGAGAAATTCAAATTTCCACTACTTTGAATGAATTAGTGGAAAAAGGAGAAAACATTTTCATCAGGGAAAGGTGAAGGTAAGAAGATATAGGCTGAAACAACAGTGAACACATTAAATTCTAGATGCTCTCAAAATATTTGCCTGTATTAACTTCTTTAATCTGCATAGTATCCCTAAAAATCCCCATTTTATACTAATACTAATATCTCCGTTTTACAAATAAGAAAACTGAGGTACAGGGAGTTAGGTAATTTGCTTGAAATCACACAACTACAATGAGAAAATGTTTAAAGAATGAGTGAAGGATCTAACCCAACTGATACAGTTTGGATGTTTATTCCCTCCAAATCTTATGTTGATATGATCCCCAGTGTTGGAGGTGAGGCCTAATGAGAGATATTGGACTATGGGGGCAGATGCTGCATGAATGGGTTAGCACAAACCCCTTGGTAATTGGTAGATTCTCACTCAGCTCACACAAGATCTGATTGTTTAAAATAATCTGGAACCAGCCAGGCACAGTGGCTCACACATGTAATCCAAGCACTTTGGGAGCTGGATCACGAGGTCAAGAGATTAAGACCATTCTGGCCAACATGGTAAAACCCTGTCTCTATTAAAAATGCAAAAATTAGCTGGGCATGATTGTGCATGCTTGTAGTCCCAGCTACTCAGGAGGCTGAGGCAGGAGAATCGCTTGAACCCGGGAGCCAGAGGTTGCAGTGAGCCAAGATCATACCACTGCACTTCAGCCTGGCAACAGAGCAAGACTCCATCTCAAAAAAAAAAAAAAAAAATCTGGAACCTTCCCCCTCTTGTTCTTGTTTCTGTTCCCATCATGTGATACACTGACTTTCCCTTTACTTTCTGCCATGATTGGAAGCTTCCTGAAGTTCTCACCAGAAGCAGATGCTGGTAGCATGCTTCCTGCACAGCCTGCAGAACTGTGAGCTAATTAAACCTCTTTTCTTTATAAATTACCCAGTCTCAGACATCTCTTTATAGCAATACAAGAATGGACTAACAGAAAATTGGTACTGAAGAGTGGTGCACTGCTATAGAGATACCTGAAAATCTGATAAGCCAGTTCTAAGCAGCCTTGGAACTGGGTAATGGGCAGAGGTTGGAAGAGTTTCCAGGGCTCAGAAGAAGATATGAAGACAAAGCAAAGTTTGGAATTTCTTAGAGAATGGCTAAATGGTTGTGACCAAAATGCTGATAGAGATATGGACAGTGATGTCCAGACTGACAAGGCCTCAGATGAAAATTATGAAGTTATAGGAACTGGAGTAAAGATCACTCATATTTCACCCTAGAAAAAAGCTTTGCTGCATTGTGTCTAAGTCCTAGGGATCTGTGGAAGGCTGAACTTAAAAGTGATGGCATATGGTATTTGGAAAAAGAAATTCATAAGGAGCAAAGCATTCAAGAGGTAGCATGGCTGTTTTAAACAACCTACAATCAGATGTAGAAGCAAATAAAAAGTTGATACTTATATTTAAAAGAAAAGTGAGCATAAAAGTTTGATAAAGTTTCTAGCACATGGCTATGTGCTAGAAAAAGAAAAAGCATTTTGAGGAGAGGAATTCAAGAAGGCTGTGGAGAACTTGCTCAAGAGACTAGCATGACAAATAAAGAACCAAGTGCTAATATTCAAGCCAAGGGGAAGACGACCTTGGCAGTATTTTAAAAGTCTTTGGAGAAGCCCCTTCCATCAGAGGCCCAGAGGCTTAGTGATAGAGGCAAGAGGCAGACAAATGCCTAGGCAGAAAGGGTCAGGTCCCTGGTGAAACCCCATCTTCAAGCTAGAAACTGTCCCAGGTAAATCCTTGGCCTGGCTTGAGAACCTGCCTTCCCATTTGGCATGCTTTCTTCTGATTTAGCCCTACCTTTCACCTATTTTACATATAACTACCCTTCCCTACTTGGTTTTCTACACTACCATGCCCATCTTTGAATGGTGTCTTTGCTTTAACCTATTTTGCATACTCACAAACTAGTCAGCATGCACTCCCTATTCTGAGCCCATAAAAAGCCCCTATTGAAAACTCTCCTGCCTTTGGGCAGGGGCACCACCCCGACATCCCCTCCCCACAAAGAGCTGTTTCATCACTCAGTAAAACTTCCCACCTGACTCACTCTCCCAGTGTCCATGTGCCTAATTCTTCCTGGTCATGAGACAAGAACCCAGACCTAGCTAAGCTATAGAGCAAAAATCCTGCCATTTTGGTGGCCCACACAGGGATCTGAGGAAGGGTGGATAAAATGTGGAACACACACACACACACACATCACACCTCTTTCTCTTTTGTTTCTGAACCTTCTCATTCTCAGAATTTTTTCAGAAGTCAGCTAAAACCCCCAGACTTTTCTATGGTATTTTTCCTTCCTTCTTTCAGAGTTTGAAATGGCTCCTATTCTTCTTTTAAGGGTGTTACTGCAAACTGCAGAGATAATACTAGGTAGAATGACCTTTTGGCCCAATCATCAATATGCAATTCAGAACAATGCAATTTCTGTCTGTTCTTAAGGGTATCCCTCACCCTCATCCCAACAGCCATGTGGGGTGAGAATAAGCTACCGCTGCTGCCCAGGCCCCAGGGCAGTCTCTGGGATCAAGGGCCCCACACAGCTGGCTAGCATTTCCCATTCACCATCCCCTTTTGCCACATGCTCACAGTCTTTCTTCCCCTGGCTATACACTAGGAAGTAAAAGGAGCTAGGGACATCTTGTTTCCCTCTTTTCAGGTAAGTAGCCAATAATCTTCCATGTGTATTTCTCTCAAATGCCTCCTAAATCACTGGGACTCCTTTGAGAAAAACCCACCTATTTCCCCTTTTTCTTCTCTGTCTTCTCTTCAAGGATGGATAATTGTGTCCCCATACCACAGGACGTTCCCCTCCGCCAACTGGGAAACGTTAATTTCCCCAAACCTGAAACTGCTTGGCTTAAAATGGAGCTCAGGGAAAAGGAATCCAGAAGTGTGACATGCTAGCAAAGGGTAAAAGTTCTTACCAGTTAGACTTCTAGCCTCCTTCTCCCTATGCAAATGGTTAAATGAATGATAAAATCCCTGTCTATATCCTTGGAAAAGTTTTGATTAATGGAAAAAAGGATTTGTGAGGCTAATCTTGAGTTGTAGCCAATCTGGTGGGCGTTGTGTGTCTTTCCATATGGTTCTGTCATAAAGAGGCATACCTCAAGATAGAATGCGGGCCTAAGACCCCATAAGCCCACTGTTCAAGCCAGCCCATCAAACTGGTCAGTAACAAACTGTTCTCCATCTTGTTTTATGTCTCTGAAAGCATGACCTATAACCATGTGGCAGTACTTTTTTTTAAATTTCTGCCATTTTACAATGGTGGTCTGAGTTCAATCCCAGCTTAGGGAATGAGTACTTCCTGGTTAAAAGTCACACATATCTGTGTGACTTTTACTATTTGCTGATTCTCTTCTGCTCTGTGAACAACTTCTAGCTTTCTTTCTTAAATCTTCCTTTCTCTGAGCTACCTTTAAAGGTATTTTTGTAAAGGTATTTTGTAAAAACTGCCTACCAACCAACTCTTTGAAAATACCTCATACACTTGTGGTTAAGTCATAACCTTAGTTGATGCCTGTTGGTTTCACTTGCAAGGTTACTGTTAGAAAAGCTCAAGAGCCAGAAATATGGACTGCTTGTCATGGCTAAAGTCAGGTAACAAGGGATTTGAAAGCATTTTCTTAAAAAGCGCTCAGCTTAATTAAAAGTGGTTATTCAAGTTATAGGTATATTTAAAAGGTCTTTATGTTTTTCTCTTCTTGGATCCTGCTTTTTTGAAAAAAGGTTTTTTCTCAGTCAACTGAATTACTTTTCTCCATTTTGTCTTGCCTCTTAATGCACACATGAGAGGCCCTAAGATAACTTCTGATAGCCTACGACTCCTGGGGGAAACCAGAGAAGACACCACAAACCCCATTTTGGAATTTAAAAAAAAACCCACCTCTGTTTTCTTCATGGAACCCCAGGAATTAACAGTGGATAGATACCTCTCAAAATCTGTTTTTGTCTCCTACCTATATCTGTTTATTATGATCTGTTAAACCACATCCTTTCCTAGCCCTGTTTCCTGAAAGGCTCCACCCTGAGGCCAATAATCCATTTAGGAGATTGGCAAAACGAAAAACCTTACGACTGTATCTTCTTCTGTCTGTCTCTGTAATAATATATGTATTATGTTTGTGATGGTTATATAAAATAAGAGCTCTAATTGATAAGCCTGAAGAAAAATAAGTGTTTAGTTCAAATATTTTTTGAAGAAAAAGTAAAAGCTGTACTGGCTTTTAGTTCATGTGACTTTAATCTTTAAGAAATAAAAACAGTTTTAAAGATAATTGGTAAAATACAAATGTCTTCAAAATGTAAATATGCAGTCTAAATTATGTGGGTCAGATACTAGGTTTGCTAAATGTTTTAAGGTTATAAACTGCTTCTTGGGCTTTTGAGAACTATTTGACTTGCCTGATTCACAATTGGTAAGGCCTGGGGACATATGGAATTAACCACACCCTTAACTATGCTAGAAAGAGTCAGACCTTATCTACATGTAGCACATAATTAAAATAACTTACTAGTTTTACACTAAAATTAGAAATTGCTAAGAGTTGCCATTAAACATGTTATTGAGATGAAATAGATTTACATGCAAGTTATGTAAGGAAAGTAGAATGTGTTTTTAGTAAAAGATTGTAAGAAGGCATGGGAATACAAATTTTTGCCTAGTTTAGAGGCTTAAAGGATTGTTTTGAATTAGATAAAACTGAAGGTTTAAACAAGTAGTGGAAGGTTTGTAAAAATAAATCTTGCAAAAGAAACTATGTGTGAACATATTGACCAACTTCAAAAAGGTATTATATGGTTTTTCCATAAATTGAGCATTTAAATAAAAGCACACCAAGGTTTTAAGGCACTAGTCTGACCTTTAACAAACATATACAAAGGATTATAAAAGGTTTTTAAGAATCTTACCTCATGGTCAAACTGGTTAAGATTGGATAAAATTATCTATAAGGTTTCATTTAAAAATTGGGGTTGACATTAATAGTAGACTAATGTAAGTTTAAAATTTGGCTTTCTCTCCCTTGAAAAAGATTTTCATGTAATAGTAAAGGACGATGAGAAGTTTTTCCCTTTTAAAAAAAATCTTGAGTTATCACTTTGGCTAAATGACTTGCAATAACCTGGAATTTTATTTTATATATCAAGTGCTTTGAACCTCTAACATATTTATGAGGCTTACCAAAATTGAACTTCAGCTTCAAAATTTGTCTTTTCTGACCCCCAGCATTTTTGGACGCTACAGAAGGCCCATGGAGCATCCAAAAGAGAGGTAAACAGGATTATTCGACATGTTGACATTAGATTTCTAAATTTTAATGTCTGAGTATATGCTATCAATCATAATTAAGGTTATTATGTTAAATTATTGAAAACCACAGAAATTACCACATTTCTTTGTCAATTATGTTTTTGACTAACTCCCCTGGATATTTTGTCATTCACAGACAGTTGTTGTCTTGCTTTGATTCTTTTCAAAAGATGGTTTATAATCAGCTACAGGACTTTGACAGGTGCTCTTAAAAGCAGGTTTCTGATATTGGAGATTGTGACACTGGAATAAAGGAAAAATGTAGTACTCGTGAAGAGCTGAAATGCTCACGAATATCAAGCAAAACAAGAGTTAACAGAATGGACTGAATAGAAAACTGAAGTAATCTTTTTAACCTTTTTGCTTAAAATGTTGCTGATCCTTGTTTTTAGGAATCAAGGAAACTTATTTTGAGCTATCTATAGTCTTTAATAATTGATTAAAGTTTACTCCTGTGAACAAAATTTGGAGCACATTTATTTCCCTCTGCCTGGCTTCTCCAGAATTTGGAAACTATCTGTGAGAATTCTTAACTGATGGCAATACAGTTATTAGCATCAGTGCAATAAGAATTCATTTTCTTTTGCATCAGGACACAAATGGAGAAATGGTTGTTTTACCAAAGCTTCAACTGGAAGGATGTGCTTCCCTTTAAGACATCTAGCTTGACTTGCAGAACCAATAAGAGCTCCTTGGGAAAACTGACATCATATCTTGTCTTCACAGTCCCTGTACAGGGTTTAATAATTATAGGGCAGCCAAATGAGGAAATGGGGATATCTCTAAGCCACCCTCCCAGGGAATTTGGGTCTAGGGATTTTAAGGGAGTTAGAGTAGCCTGAAGTGTGGGGATCACTGATTGGTCAGAATGCAGAGTAAAGTCATAGAATGGGGAAATGAAGAAACTATATACTCACTCATTTGGCTCCTCTGTGGGGATTGGTAGGGGGGTGGATCTTTTTTGTTTTTTTTTAATTTTATTTTTTATTGCATTTTAGGTTTGGGGGTACATGTGAAGAACATGCAGTATTGTTGCATAGGTACACACGTGGCAGTGTGATTTGTTGCCTTCCTCCCCTTCACCTTTTTTTTTTTACTTTTTAACAAATCAAAACTACAAGGAGGGCTGTGGCAATTTCTTAAAATAAGACAACAATGAAATTTGCTCCATTGATGGACTCTTCCTTTCATGAAATATTTCTCTGTAGCAAGCAATGCTGCTTGATAGCATTTTACCCACAGTAGAACTCCTTTACAAATTGGAGTCAAATCTCGCAAATCCTGCCATTACTTAATCAATTCATCCTTTGCTGTCATTTCCACAATGTTCACAGCATCTTCACCGGGAATAGATTTCATCTCAAGAAACTGCTTTCTTCATTCGTCCATAAGAAGCAACTCCTCACCAGTTAAAGTTTTTTCATGAGATAGCAGCAGTTGAGTCACCTCTCCATGCTCCACCCTTGTTCTCTTCCTATTTCCACCATGTCGGCAGAACTTCATCCACTGGAGCCGTGAACCTCTGAAAATCATCCATAAGGGAATACACAGTCTGCTGTCGTTATGTGGAGCATTCTCCACATGTCACTTAGATCCAATTAGTCCATGGTGCCATTCAGTTCATCTATGTGTTGCTGACTTTTTTCCATTGGTTCTGTCTGATTTGGTTATGTACTTTAAAGCTTTGTAGTTGAATTCGGTGCAAAAAAAAAAAAAAAAAAAAAGAGGTAATTTAGCAGGTCTGAAACTACTATCCTTAGAAAGACCAGCTTGCAAGACTGACCCTTGCCTGGCATCTGTGAACTTGATTTCAGGAGGTTTCCCACCATTCTCCATCTGACAAGAGTGATTTACTCTTCAGAAACTGTGTTTATGCAACGTGTTTTATGCTGAACACCAGCTTCCCTTCTGGGAACCTGAAATGTTGTAGCCTGTTAGGCAGAGAGTGGCTATGTGACCAGTCCCCAGTAAAAACCTAGGGCACTGAGTTTCTAATGAGCTTCCCTGGTACACGACATTTTACATGTGTTGTCATGATTCATTGCTGGAGGGACATATTGTGTGACTCCATTGGGAAGGGATTCTTGGGAGCTTTTGCTGGTTCCTTCCAGACTTTGCCCAGTGGGCTTTCCCTGTTACTAATTTAGCTCAGTATTCTTTTGCTATAATAACTTTTAGCCACAAGCACAACTATACATTGAGTCCTCATAAGCAATCACTGGAATTGAGCATGGTCTTGGGTGTTCCTGACACACTAGCAGCAACAGTGTGATTCACCAGCAAGACCCTGACACACTAAAATATGGTGAATGCCTTCTTTGAATAAAGAATGAAGAGGGGTAGACACGACAAAGCTGTCACACCTGGGAGACTGTGAAATTTCCCATAATAGGAAGCAGCAGCCTAGCTGTTTTCTGTTGTGAGAAATACATGTACTCACAGCATTTCACAGTAATCCCTCCAACTGCAAGAGAGTTGGCTCACTGGATCCCTTAGCCACTGTTCTATACTGAATAATGCAGTGGGGGAAGGGTGCAGCCAGGTGCTGATTTTGACTTTTGTTTTCTCCTCCAGGCAGGAGGAGAAAGGACTCAAATGTTGCCAAAGGTGATTTTTGAGTAGGCAAAACTCCTGAAACTTTGATTGCACTTTCCTCCAAGTGGGAAAGAAAAAATCGGTTTTCAGGGCAGGAGCAAAAACTTATATAAAGGGAAAAAAAGGGAGGGGGCAAACAGGCCGGGTGCAGTGGCTCACACCTGTAATCCCAGAACTTTGGAAGTCTGAGGCAGGACAATAACTTGAATTCAGTAGTTTGAGACCAGCCTGGACAACATAGCGAGACCTCACATTTACAAAATTTTAAAAATTAACTGGTCATGGTCACATGCATATGCAGTCCCAACTACTAAGGAGGCTGAGGCAGGAGGATCACTAAACTGTGGAATGTCGAGGCTGCAGTAAGCCGTTATCATGCCGCTACACTCCAGTCTGGGTGAGAGAGTGAGACTTTGTCTCAAAAAAATAAATTAATTGGTGACCTAATTAAAGACCAATGATACTAATATTTTCTGATTTAACCATGAGAAGATGGTATCAATTTATTCAGATCCAGAGTGAAAGGAAATAGGCAATGGGGAAAGAAAGTGGAGTGTGGAGGGGAGGTGAAGGTGTGTGGGGGCGGGGGGAGAGGTCTGGGGCAGACAGGGGTGAGGAATAACGGGGAAGAGCAGAAAGCAGTTCAGAGATGTGAGAATAAAAGCTCACACTTCTGGATACTTGCTGTGGGCCAGATGTTTTTAGTGCACTCTGTTCGCTCTCTCTTTTTCATTTACATATGTGTATATATATTAAGCTATATATACATGACTATATTTTTAAATTCTATGTATGTATATCTAATAACAGTCATTT
>CAUYQU010018918.1:0-16079 GCA_963574635.1 Cheracebus regulus
AGAAAACTAAAGAAAACTACAGGCCAATACCTCTGATAAGTATTGATGCAAAAATCCTCAACAGAATACTAGCAAACCAAATTTAACAATACATTAGAAAGATCATTTATCATGACCAAGTGGGATTTATCCCAGGGATTCAAGGATGGTTCAGCATATGTAAATCAATCAGTGTGATACATCATATCAACAGAATGAGGGATTAAAAACATATAATCATTTCAATTGATGCTGAAAAATCATTTGATAAAATTCAATATCCCCTCAGGATAAAAACCCTTAAAAAAACTGAGAATAGAAGGAACATATATGACATATATGAGAGAAGCCATATATGACAGTAGGTCCTACATGGACATCTTTGTCTTGTTCCAGATCTTAGTATTCTAGCTGTAAAGGGAAAAACTGAAAGCCATTTCCCTAAGACATGGAACAAGACAAGAATGCCCAGGGTCACCAGTTATTAAACATAGTACTGGAAGTTCTAGCTAGAGCAACCAGACAAGAGAAAGATATAAAGGACATCAAAATTGGAAAGGAAGACATGAAATTATTCTTGTTTACAGATGATATGATCTTATATTTAGAAAAACGTTGAAGACTCCACCAAAAAACTATTAGAACTGGTAAATTCTGTAAAGTTGCAGGATATAAAATCAGTATACAAAATCAATAGTATTTCTATATGCCAACAGTAAACAATGTGAAAAAGAACTGTAAAAAGTAATCCCATTAAGATATTCACATATAAAATTAAATACCTAGAAATTAAACAAAGAAGTAAATGATCTCTACAATGAAAACTTTAAAATATTTATGCAAGAAACTGAAGATGACACCAAAAAAATGGATATTCCATGTTCTTGTATTAGAAGAATCAATGTTGTTCAAATGTCCATACTACCCAAAGAAATATACAGATTCAATGCAATCCCCATGAAAATATCAATGATATTATTCACAGAAATAGAAAAAAAAATTCTAAAATTTATATGTGCACACAAAAGTCCCAGAATAAACAAAGCTATCTGAGCAAAACGAACAAAACTGGAGGAATCAGATTAACTGACTTCAAATTATTCTACAACATGGTATGGGCATACAAAGAGATACACAACCAACAGAACAGAATGGAGAACCCAGAAACAAATCTACACACATACAGTGAATTCATTTTTGACAAAGGTGCCAAGAACATACACTGACATATTGAAGATGATCTCTTCAATAAATGGGGCTGGGAAAATTGGATATTCATATGTAGAAAAATGAAGCTAGACCCCTATCTCTTGCCATACACAAAAATCAAATTGAAATGAATTAAAGCTGTAAATTGAAGACCTCAAACTAGGCAACTACTAAAGGAAAACATTGGGGAAAATCTCCAGGACATTGGTCTAGCGAAAATTTCTTGAGCAATATTCTACAAGCATAGACAACCAAAGCAAAAATGGACAAATGTGGCCAGGCAGGTTGGCTCATGCCTGTAATCTCAGCACTTTGGGAGGCCAAGGTGGGTGTTTCACCTGAAGTCAAAAGTTCTAGACCAGTTGTAGACCAATGTGGGTGTATCACCAGAGGTCAGAATTCTAGACCATGGCAAACCCCCGTCTCTACTAAAAATGCAAAATATTAGATGGATGTGGTAGGATGTGCCTGTAATCTCAGCTACTTGGGAGGCTAAAACAGGAGAATCACTTGAACCTGGGAGGCGGAGGTTGCAGATGGTTCCATTGTACTCTGGCATGACCAACAAAATGAGGCTCTGCCTCAAAAAAAAAAAGGACAAATGTGATGACACCAAGTTGAAAAGCAAAGAAAACAACAAAGTGAAGAGACAACCCACAGAATAGGAGAAAATATTTGCAAATAACCCATCTGACAAGGGATTAATAACGAGAATATATAAAGAGCTTGAACAACTCTATAGTAAAAATTTAATCCAATTTTTTAAATGGTCAAAATACCTTAATAGACATTTCTCAAAAGAAGACATAAAATGGCAAAACAAGCATAAGAAAAAGTGCTCGACATCACTGATCATCAGAAAAATGCAAATCAAAACTACAATGAGATATCCTCTCATCCCAGTTAAAATGTCTTATATCTAAAAGACAGGCGATAACAAATGCTGACAAGGATATGGAGAAAAGAAAATCCTCATATACTGTTGATGGGAATGTAAATTAGTATATCCACTATGACGAACAGTTTGGAGGCTACTCAAAAAACCTAAAATTTAAGCTACCATATGATCCAGCAATCTCACTGCTAGCGATATACCGCAAAGAAATAAAATCATTATACTGAAGAGATAACTGCATTCCTATGTTTTTGCAGTACTGTTTACAATAACCAAGACTTAGAGGCAATATAAGTATCCATCAACAGATTAATAGACAAGGAAAAAGTGGTATATATACACAAGGGAGTACTGTTCAGCCATAAAAAAATAACATCCAGTCATTTGCCAAAACTTTGATGGAACTGTAAGATAATTGTTTTAAGTAAAATAAGCCAGGCACAGAAAGACAAACATGCAAGCATGTTCTCACTTATTTGTGGGATCTAAAAATCAAAAAAATTGAACTTGTGGACATTGAGAGTAGGATGGTTATCAAAGGCTGTGAAGGGTAGTGGGGAGAGTTGGGGTGAGGTGGGGATGGTTAATGGATAGAAAACAAAAAATAGAATAAATCAGACCTACTATTTGATAGCACAGCAGGGTGACTGTAGTCAATAAAATCTTAATCGTATATTTTAAAATAAAGAGTGTACTTGGATTGTTCATAATTCAAAGGATAAATAATTTAGGAGACAGATTTCCCCTCAAAGTGGTATCTTGGGTAATTTTCTATATGCATCTATATGTAGTAGATGCTGAATATGTTTTTTTCTTGGTCTTCCTTTACTTCCAGGAAAAAAATATTTTCAGGTCTCAATGGACTGCTTCCGATAGTTTACTGGGAATTTATTTCCATGCTGATTATACATGGTGATGTTTTGCGTGTTTGTCCCCTCCAAAACTCATATTGAAGTTTAATTTCCTTTGTAAAAGTATTAAGAGGCGGGACCTTTAGGTGGCAATTAGGTTGTAAGAACTCCACCCTCTTGAGTAGGATTGGTGTCATTATGAAAGAGCAGGTTGAGTCCCCTCTTGCTATCTCTGTTGCCTTGTTGTTTTCTGCCCCAGAATGATGCCGAAGAAGACCCTTGCTACATGCTGGTACCTTTGTATTGGGACTTACCAGCCTTCAGAACTGTGAGCCAATACATTTCATTCATTATATTTTTTTAAAAGATTAATAAGCTCTATAGAACTGCTATACAACATTGTACCTATAGTCAACAATAATGTATTGTACACTTAAAAATTTGTTAAGATGGTTTATCTCATGTTGTGTTCTTGCCATAATAAAAAATAAAATATTGTCTAGCATATGCAATAAAATAGAGAATTGTCAATTGGTCTAGTCTGTCACCTAATCCAGCAATCACTAAAAGGTTGTGGAAGAAATGAGAAAAACAGTAAAATGTGGAAAGGAGCAAAGGAAGAGAATCTAAACTGTTCTAGGTTTCAGGAAGCAAATATTTCAAAGCAGATCCCTATTGCTTTATTTGGTTATTTCATCAGTCCTATGAAGCAAGTAAAGCTTCCATGATTGCCCTTATTATAACTCTGAATATTCAGACTGAAAATACTACATTGCTCTCATAGTTCCCTTTTATTACAAAATAGAACCAGTACTATAAAACAGGTTATACAGCCTCTTGCCAAATGTTGTTTCTACTACCCAAACTTCTCACACGTGGACAGGATATTTTAGATCAAAATCTTAAAAAGCTTTTTCCTATGAGTGCAGTCATCTTTTTAATATAATGATTTATTTCCCTTTGGGTAAATACCCAGAAGTAGGATTGCTGGACAAAATTGTGGTTCTATTTTCAGTCATTTGAGAAATCTCTACTTATTTTCATAGAGATCAAATTAAAATTATATTGCAACACTATTCACAATAGCAAACAAAAAGAATCAACCTAAATGTCCATCAGCGGATGATTAGATAGATAGATAAATAGATAGATAGATAGATATGCACACACAATGGAATATCATTCAGCCATGAAAAAGAATGAAATGAAACTACATACTTTGCAGAAACATGTATGAAATTAGAGGCCATTACCTTAAGTGAAAATGCAGAAACAGGCAAATACCACATGTTCTCACTTATAAGTGATAATTTATAAGTGGGAGCTAAATAATGTGTATACATGGAGATAGGGTGTGGAATAATAGACATTGAGGACTTGGACTGGTGAGAGGTTGGGAGGGGGTGAGGGATGAGAAATGACTTAATGGGTACAATATACATTATTGGGTGATGGTTATACTAAAAGTCTAAACTTCATCACTATGCAATATATGAGTATAACAAAACTACACTTGTGTCCCTTAAATTTATACAAATGGGGGAAAAACATTCTTTCCTGAGTCAAGCTTAAGTGAGCTAAATGATCATTCTGATATCATATATGTGAATGAATGGATGGTGCAACCTCTCTATCAAGATAGCACAAAGTCCATCGGAAGTATGATGTGGGCAGATGCATTGTCAAAAGCTATTGGATTTCTACCCCTTCTAGCTTCCTCTCCCAATTCAAGCATGCAGTCACTCACAGCATGTATAAAGGACCAATCATGTTCTCAGGTCGTGGGTTAATTAAGATGCTAAGCCTGACTTTATGTAACCTGAAATGGAATTGAACAGCAACGTTCTACTTGTGAAACAACCACAAATATTGGTTCTTATGCTTTCGTGTCTTGTCTGCAAGTATCATCTGTCTTAATATATAACTTCCAGAGTTGTTGCATTAGTTGAGCTATCATATGAAAATCACTAGCTCATCACTTAGTGCATAACAGGAACTCAAAAAGTAGTAAAGTAGTGGCATGGGTAATAGCCAGTAAGAGCAGTATCTGTGGTAGTGGAGGACAGCTAAAATTTGAATAGATTGAACTTTATGGATTGAAAGGAGAATGACATGTTCATGGGAATATTAATCTGCATTAGTTTCATGTCTATTTTCAGAGGTAGAGTCCGAATCAGATTTTTTTTTCCTAAACAAATGAGCCTTTGGTATTTGTTTGCTAGGGCTGCCAAAACAAAATACCACTGACTGGATGGTTCAAACATAAGACATTTATTTTCTCACAGTTCTAGAGGCTAAAACTTTGAGATCAAGATCAAGGGATCAGCAGGTTTGATTTCTTCTCAGGCCCCTCTCATTGGCTTGCAGATGGCTTCCTTCTCACTAAGTATTTCCTTGGTCATCTCTCTATGAGTGTATGTCTGCTATGTCTTTGTATGCCCAAATTTTCTCTTCTGATAAGGGCACCTCTATCATATTGGATTACTGTCTACCCTAGACTTCATTTTAACCTTAAATACCTCCTAAAAGGCTTTATATCCAAATATGGCTACACTCTATATTTCTAGGGGTAAAAACTTATATAAATTTGTTGGGGACATAAGTAAGCCAATAACATCTTTTCTGGAGACACAAATGCACAGAGATTGGTTAAGTACAACAAGTTTTACTAATGTTTAGTTCAAGAACTCCAGTGGAAAAGAGGGGAAAGGATTCTTATCCAAATGAGAGAGAGAAGGGAACAATCTCTGACCATTGCAGAATAACTTGGCACACATCAAAAATACAGAGGAGGCAGACTGATCTGCAGATTTAGTTGGATTTTACAGGGGAAAGAATAATAGAATTTCTTTCAGTAGGTCTCAGAAGGTGTAACTGCAGGGCACAGAATAAGTACATGATTTAATGTCTCCTTGTCTGAAGAGTGGTCATTAGAATAAGCCAGTCTGCATTTTTTTAAATTGTACTTTAGGTTCTGGGATACATGTGCAGATCATGCAGAATTGTTGCATCAATACATACATGGCAAGGTGGTTTGCCACCTTCATCCCCCCATCACCTATATCTGGTATTTTCCCCCACATTATCCCTCCCCACCCTCCCCACTCCCCACTGTCCCTACCCTAGTCACCCCCCAGCTGACCACAGTGAGTTATGCTCCCCTCCCTTGCATCCACATGTTCTCATTGTTCACCATCTGCCTATGAGTGAGAACATGTGGTGTTTGGTTTTCTGTTCTTGTGTCAGTTTACTGAGAATGATGGTTTCCAGATTCATCCATGTCCCTATGAAGGACATGAACTCATCGTTTTCTATGGCTGTGTAGCATTCCATGGTGTATATATGCCACAATTTCTTTATCCAATCTATTGTTGATGGACATTTGGGTTGGTTCTAAGTCATTGCTAATGTAAACATGCTGGAATGAACATATGTGTGCATGTGTCTTCATAACAGAACAATTTATAATTCTTTGGGTATATACCCAAAGATTGCTGGGTCCTATTTCTAGGTCATTGAGGAATTGCCACACTGTCTTCCACAATGATTGCACGAACTTACAGTCCCACCAACAGTGTAAAAGTGTTCCTATTTCTCCACATCCTCTCCAGCATCTGTTGTTTCCTGATTTTTTAATGATTGCCATTCTAACTGGCCTGAGATGGTATCTCAATGTAGTTTTGATTTGCATTTCTCTAATGACCAGTGATGATGAGCATTTTTCATATGTTCATTGGCCTCATATATGTCTTCTTTTGAAAAGGGTCTGTTCATGTCCTTCACCCACTTTTGAATGGGCTTGTTTGTTTTTTTCTTGTAAATCTGCTTAAGTTCTTTGTAGATTCTGGATACTAGCCCTTTGTCAGATGGGTAGATTGCAAAAATTTTTTCCCATTCCCATACCAGAATCAGAGTATTGCCAGTTCACTCTAATGATTGTTTCTTTTGTTGTACAGAAGCTCTGGAGTTTAATTACATCCCATTTATCTATTTTGGCTTTTGTTGCCATTGCTTTTGGTGTTTTAGCCATGAAGTCCTTGCCTATGCCTATGTCCTGAATGGTTTTGCCTAGGTTTCCTTCTAGTGTTTTATGGTGTTAGGTCTTATGTTTAGATGTTTAATCTAGCTGGAGTTAATTTAAGTGTAAGGTGTCAGGAAGAGGTCCAGTTTCTGCTTTCTGCACATTGTTAGCCAGTTTTCCCAACACCATTTATTAAACAGGGGATATTTCCCCATTGCTTGTTTTTGTCAGGTTTGTCAAAGATCAGATGATTGTAGATGTGTGGCACTGCTTCTGAGGCCTCTGTTCTGTTCCATTAGTCTATATCTCTGTTTTGGTGCCAGTACTATGCTGCTTTGATTACTGTGACCTTGTAATATAGTTTGAAGTCAGGAAGTGTGATGCCTCCAGCTTTATTCTTTTTGCTTAGGATTGTTTTGGCTATGTGGGCTCTCTTTTGGTTCCATATGAAGTTTGAAGTGGTTTTATTTCCAGTTCTGTGAAGAAGGTCATTGGTAGCTTGATGGGGATAGCATTGAATCTGTAAATTACTTTGGGCAGTGTGGCCATTTTCACTATATTGATTCTTCCCAACCATGAGCATGGAATTTTTTCCAACTATGTACTCTCTTGAGTACTTTCCTTGAACAGTCATTTGTAGTTCTCCTTGAAGAGATCCTTTACATCCTTTGTTAATTGTATTCCTAGGTATTTTATTCTCTTTGTAGCAATTGTGAATGGGAGTTTGCTCATGATTTGGCTCTCGGTCTGTTATTGGTGTATAAGAATGCTTGTGATTTCTGCACATTGATTTTGTATCCTGAGACTTTGCTGAAGTTGCTTATCAGTTTAAGGAGACTTTGGGCTCCTTAAACTGATAATGGGGTCTTTTAAGTATACAATCCTGTCATCTGCAAGTAGAGACAATTTGACTTCCCCTTTTCCTAATTGAATACCCTTTATTTATTTTTCTTGCCTGATTGCTGTGGCTACAACTTCCAACAGTATATTGAATAGGAGTGGTGAGAGAGGGCATCCTTGTCTTGTGCAGATTTCAAAGGGAATGCTTTCAATTTTTGCCCATTCAGTATGATATTTGCTCTGGGTTGGGTTTGTCATAAATAGCTTTTGTTATTTTGTGATACATTCCATTGATACCAAGTTTATTGAAAGTTTTTAGCATAAAGGGCTGTTGAATTTTGTTGAAGGCCTTCTCTGCATCTATTGAGATAATCATGTGGTTTTTGTCTTTTGTTCTGTTTATATGATGGATTACGTTTATAGACTTGTGTATGTTGAGCTAGGCTTGCATCCTTGGGATGAAGCCTACTGATCATGATAAATAAGCTTTTTGATTTGCTGCTGCATTCAGTTTGCCAGTATTTTCTGAAGATTTTTGCATCTATGTTCATCATGGATATTGGCCTTTTCATTTTCAATTGAGTCTCTGCTGGGTTTTGGTATCAGGATGATGTTGATCTCATAAAGTGAGTTGGGGAGGATTCCCTCTTTTTGGATTGTTTGGAATAGTTTCAGAAGGAATGGTACCAGCTCCTCTTTGTACATCTGGTAGAATTCAGCTGTAAACCCAACTGGACCTGGACTTTTTTTTTGGTTGGTAGGCTATTAATTGCTGCCTCAAATTCAGCCCTTGTTATTGGTCTATTCAGGGTTTCAACTTCTTCCTGGTTGAGGCTTGGGAGAGTGCAAGTGTCCAGGAATTTATCAATTTCTTCCAGGTTTACTGGTTTGTGTGCATAGAGTTGTTTGTAGTAATCTCTGATGGCAGTTTGTATTTCTGTGGAATCGGTGGTGTTGTCCCCTTTATCATTTTTTATTGCATCTATTTCCCTGTTTTCTTTTTTATTAGTTTGGCCGGTGGTCTATCTATTTTGTTGATCTTTTCAAAAAACCAGCTCCTGGATTTGTTGATTTTTTGAAGCATTTTTTGTGTCTCTATCTCCTTCAGTTCTGCTCTGATCTTAGTTATTTCTTGTCTTCTGCTAGCTTTTGAGTTTTGTTGACCTTGTACCTGTAGCTCTTTCAATTTTGAGGATAGAGGGTTGATTTTAGATCTTTCCTTGCTATTCATTTGGGCATTTATTGCTATGAATTTCCCTCTAGACACTGCTTTAAATGTATCCCAGAGATTCTGGTACATTGTGTCTTCATTCTCGTTGGTTTCGAAGAACATCTTTATTTCTGCCTTCATTTCATTGTTTATCCAGTCGACATTCAGGAGCCAGTTTCAGTTTCCATGAGGTTGTGCAGTTTTTAGTGAGTTTCTTAATTCTGAGTTCTAATTTGATTGTACTGTGGTCTGAGAGAGGCTGTTATGATTTCCATTCTTTTGCATTTGCTGAGGAGTGATTTACTGCCAATTATGTGGTAGATTTTAGAGCAAGTGTGATGTGGTGCTGAGAAGAATGTATATTCTGTGGATTTGGGGTTCAGGGTTTTGTAAATGTCTATTAAGTTTGTTTGGTCCAGATCTACATTCAAGTCCTGGATTTCCTTGTTGATTCTCTGTCTCATTGAGTTGTCTAATATTGAAAGTTGAGTGTTAAAGTCTCCCACTATTATTGTGTGGGAGTCTAAGCCTCTTTGTAGGTCGTTAAGAACTGGCTTTATGTATCTGGGTGCTCCTGTATTGGGTGCATATATATTCAGAATAGTTAGCTCTTCTTGTTGTATTGATCCTTTTACCATTATGTAATGCCCTTCTTTGTCTGTTTTGATTTTTGTTGGTTTAAAGTCCATTTTATCAGAGACTAGGATTGCCACCCCGGCTTTCTTTTTTTCTCTCCATTTGCTTGGTAAATCTTCTTCCATCCCTTTGAGTCCATGTGTGTCTTTGCACATAAGATGGGTCTCCTGAATACAGCACACCAACGGTTCTTGTCTTTTTATCCAGTTTTCCAGTCTGTCTCTTTTGATTGGGGCATTTAGTCCATTTACATTTAATGTTAATATAGTTATGTGTGAATTTGATCCTGCCATTTTGTTACTGGTTGTTTTGCCCTTTGGTTGGTGTAATTTCTTTACTGTGTCATTGGTCTTTACCATTTGGTTCTTTTTTGCAGTGGCTGGAACTGGTTTTTCCTTTCTCTATTTAGTGCTTCCTTCAGGAGCTCTTGTAGGGCAGTTCTGGTAGTGATGAAATCTCTCAGCAATTGCTTGTCTATAAGTGATTTTATTTCTCCTTCACTTATGAAGCATAGTTTGACTGGATATGAAATTCTGGGTTGAAAGTTCTTCTCTTTAAGGATGTTGAATATTGGCCCCCACTCTTCTGGCTTGTAGGGTTTCTGCCAAGAGATCAGCTGTGAGTCTGTCTGATGGGCTTCCCTTTGTGAGTAACTGGACCTCTCTGTCTGGCTGCCTTTAGCAGTTTTTCCTTCATTTCAACGCTGGTGAATCTGACAATTATGTGCCTCGGGATTGCTCTTCTAGAGGAGTATCATAGTGATGTTCTCTGTATTTCCTGTATTTGAATGTTGGTCTGCCTTGCTAGGTTGGGGAAGTTCTCCTGGGTAATATCTTGAAGAGTGTTTTCTAGCTTGGATTCATTCTCCTTATCATCTTCTGGTACATCAATCAAGTGTAGATTAGGTCTTTTCACATAATCCCATATTTCTTGGAGGTTTGTTCATTTCTTTTCACTCTTTTTTCTCTTTTCTTGCCTTCTCATTTTATTTCATTGAGTTGATCTTCAATCTCTGATATCCTTTCTTCTGCTTGATCTATTCAGCTATTGAAACTTGTGTATGCTTCTTGAAGTTCTTGTGCTGTGTTTTTCAGCTCCATCAAGTCATTTATGTTCTTCTCTAAGCTGGTTATTCTAGTTAGCATTTTGTCTAACCTTTTTTCAAGGTTTTTAGTTTATTTGCATTGGGTTAGAACACGTTCCTTTAACTCAGAGAAGTGTGTTATTACCCACCTTCTGAAGCCTGCTTCTGTCAGTTCATCAAATTCGTTCTCCATCCTGCTTTCTTCCCTTGGTGATGAGGAATTGTGATCTTGTGGTGGGGGAGAGGCCTTCTGGGTTTTGATGTTTTCATCCTTCTTGGGCTGGTTTCTTCCCATCTTGTTGGATTTATATAGGTTTGATCTCAGGTAGCTGCTTGGGGAGGCAGCTTTTCCTTTGCCTGCCTCCAGAGGCACTGCTGGCTGCCACAGATTCAGTGGAGCTGCTGTATATTTTTCCTGTGTCTTATATTCACTCAGGAAAATTAGGCAAGCTTCTGCAATTGTGGCTGCCCATCCCCCCGCAGAGCTTGTTCATTCCTGGTCACTCTCTAACTGATGTTCTGGGTGCAAAACTCTGAAGTGAGAGTTTTTTAGCCTGCTAGGCTTTGTGGGGGAAGACCCGCCCTGCCATATGGCCTGTTTCCCTGCTTTCAGTTCCCCTTCTTCTGCGGGGTGGGTAGCTTTGTCCTGCTGGATTTTTGGCTTTCTCAGCATGAGCCAGTGCTTCAACCTAGATCTACACTGGCAGCCCCAGCACTGGCTGAAGTTGCTGTTCTGTCCTGCTGAAGTCACTGAGGATTTTCAGCCTGGTGAAAATCTCCTGTTCTGTGGGTTGTAGAAGGCTTGAGTGGAGTGCTGTATCCAAACCGAAGTCCCAGAGGGGGAGATCTCTGGTCTTCCAGTCCATCACCTACACCTCATGGGTGGGGCAGTGCCCTGCCTTGCCTTAACTTGCCCTATTTGGTTTATATCCTCTGTCCAACCAGACCCACAAAATGAACCTGGTACCTCATTTGGATTTGTGGAAACCACTCGGCTTCTGCATCTCTTTTGCTGGGAGCTGCATTCCAAAGCTGCCTCTTATTCAGCCATCTTGGGACCCAATCCACCAGTCTGCATCTTATAGGCCAGCTATGTGAAACACTGATTCCTTCCCAGAGCAGTCAGGCAACAGAGAAGAGGGGCCTAATAATATTTCCCATGTCCATGCACTCAAGGTCTATGAATACCCAGGCAAAATAAATATGTCAATACTTTTAAAATGTGCTTACATCCCTAAGAGTTCATATTTACGGAAGTGTGACTATCAAGTACTATTTTCTGGAGCAATCTTAGGCATCTGTAAAAAGTATGTTGCTCCACAGAAGCTCTAATAGGTAATGATTAAAACACTGGATACAAAATCCATGGCTTGCACCCAGTTCTGACAGTTTCTAGCTTGGTGAGTGAGCAAGTTCCTTGATATTTGCATCTCAACACACTCATGGTTAAAGTGAGATAATATTATTCTTACAGCATTGGGATATTTGAGGATTACTTCAGTTAAGATATATAAAATGCTAAGAATATTGTATTACTACCAAGAAATTCTGAGTAAATCACACAACTTCATAGAATGAAGCAAAGTTCTAAAATGTTCCTTGCCAGATTTAAAAAATGAAAATACAGACTTCCCAGTTAAATTTTATCAATAGGTAAACAATATTTTTTAGTATAGATATATCCCAGATATTTTACAGACACTTATACTAAAAATTTATCTGTTATTTATCTTGAAATTCAGACTGGACATCCTGTATTTTATTTGATAACTGTAAAAAAAAAACATTTTGAATGATATTGAAAGAGAATATCAGAGAGCAATGCCTTAAATATCATCTGTGTTTCATAAACACATATCTAACAACTATAAAAACTAAAAGAGTTGGTAGACTCAAGGACTGTAATGTTGGTAGACTAAAGGACACTTTATTTAAGTGCAAGCAGTCAAATTGACTTTGGGCATTAGGAGAAATGGGAGCTACTTAAGATTTGAGTAGAAAAATGAATTACCAAACCTCATGAAAGTGGCAACAGAATTATAATTTCAGTTCTCTACCAGAATTTATGGCATATAGAAGATATTTGACAAAAGTTTGATGTATAAAAAATTAGTGAATGATTAAACAAATGAATAGACAATGAAAAAATAAATACGTAAATGGATCAACTAAGAATGGTAAATTACAAATGATAAGGTATATGAAAGGAATCATAGGTTCACGGAAATAAACTAAGAATGGCTTGTGGTAATCTAATTATAGGGAATGAGAAACAACCTAGAATAAATGAAGTTGAAATGGAGAGGAGAGAGAAAATCCTAAAAACATGTCAAAACAAAAGTCACAGGATAGGAAGACTGTGCACAAACTAGTATTAACATCATTCAGCTGTGAATACTCCTTAGAAATGGCTAGGTTTGGTATCCTCAGACTTTCTACAAAACATAGTCTGGAAGGAGTCACTTCAAGTGAATCCATCAAGTCTTTTCATTTTAAGGAAACTGGGTAGACTCTAATACCATCAAAAGAGGAAAGAGGAGGAGGAAGATGAGGAGGAGTAAAAAGAAAAGTTTCTGCTATAGTTGTTTCTTCTTCTCCCTTTTTCTTTCTTTTTTTTTGAAAGCACAAAAGAAGAGAGCTAACTCATAATCTAAAGAAAGTATTTATTAGACAATGAAGAATCACATTGTCTCCAAGAGGATTTCTAAAAGTAAAAGGATCTGTATGAAAATGTTTGAGAGTCTCAATATAAAAAACTTCATCTAAGATTGTTCCAGTGTCTTGAGCTCTACACACAACAGAACACTTTTAAACACTCTTTCCTCTTGAACACAATGCAAAATGACAATATAATTCAGCCTATTCAAAGTGGCAAATCACAAAAGACCTTATCTTCCAACAGGTACACAAGTAGTGCTTAGCATTATTGCTCTACCATCTCAATTGCTGATGCACGAACCAACGAAGGAATAAAAAGAAATGAAATAAGTCATAAGATTTATTTATATAAATGAAGTATGTCTTTAATAAGTAAAGAGAGGTGTTGAATTTTTCAAATTAGTCAGAAATATGTGTAGCTTTTCCTTAAACTTTATAATCATAGATAATTTGCAGTGGGAAAAATTTTTATTTTTATTCAAAATAAGTATTATCATTAATATAATTGAGTCAGAATTCAAGAAGTAAGTGCAGTCATTTATTTTTTTAAACATTTGATGGTTTTTGGCACATCATAAAACAATTTTGTAGGTATTGTTCTATAATTTTCAAACTCATTATTTCAAAAGAAATATAATCATGTTTTTATGATATAATTAACCTGAGCTCAAATTTTTGAACCCTTTTTGATCTCATTAACATGTTTTTTTTTCTATAACTCAGAGGGGAACAAAGTCTTTTCCAAAAATCTCCAAAACAATCATAAAGTTGAACTTTGAAATTTTCTTAGTGGAAATTCTAAAAGGAAAACAGTTTGCCTAATACCACACATTTAGTTGGATGGTATAAAGCAATGATGTTAACAATCCTAAAATGATCAGGCTTTTCATTCACTTTCATTCTCCTTAAGGTTTTGCCAAAAAACAATACTGTTCTCTCATTGCCTCATAATTAGAAATCCGGTCTTGTATTTTCTGGATAGTCTATAATCCAACACTTTAAGAATGTCATTGCAATAAGGTAAGAACAGAATTAAAGCAGAGAGCCAAATGCAGATACCAACAAAAAAGTATACCACTACTAATTCTCCTTCAAAATTCAGACCAAATTAAAAGTTTCTATTAAGGACATGAAAGTTTCAAACTCAGCCTCTATTCTATAATAAAATTGAATATTGGATATTAATATCACCCTATTCACTTTTTTTAAATTGTACTTTAGGTTCTGGGATACATGTGCAGATCATACAGGATTCTTGCATAGGTACACACATGGTGATGTGGTTTGCTGCCTCCATTCCTCCGTCACCTATATCTGGCATTTCTCCCCATATTATCCCTCCCTGACCTCCCCACCCCCCTACTGTCCCTCTCTTGCCCCCACAACAGATCCCAGTGTGTGATGCTCCCCTCCCTGTGTCCATGTGTTCTCATTGTTCAACACCCACCTCTGAGTGAGAACATGCAGTGTTTGATTTTCTGTTCTTGTGTCAGTTTGCTGAGAATGATGGTTTCCAGATTCATCCATGTTCCTACAAAGGACACAAACTCATCATTTTTTAAGGCTGCATAGTATTCCATGGTGCATATGTGCCACATTTTCTTTGTCCAGTCTATCGTTGATGGGCATTTGGGTTGGTTCCAGGTCTTTGCTATTGTAAACAGTGATGCTATGAACATATGTGTGCATGTGTCTTTATAATAGAATGATTTATAATCCTTTGGGTATATACCCAGTAATGGGATTGCTGGGTCAAATGGAATTTCTATTTCTAGGTCCTTGAGGAAGTGCCACACTGTCTTCAACAACGGTTAAACTAGTTTACACTTCCACCAACAGTGTAAAAGTGTTCCTATTTCTCCACATCCTCTCCATCATCTGTTGTCTCCAGATTTTGAAATGATCGCCATTCTAACTGGCATGAGGTGGTATCTCAATGTAGTTTTGTTTGCATTTCTCTAATAATCAGTGATGATGAGCATTTTTTCATATGTTTGTTGGCTTCATATATTTCCTCTTTTGAAAAGTGTCTGTTCATATCCTTTGCCCACTTTTGGATGGGTTTGTTTGTTTTTTTCTTGTAAATCTGTTTTAGCACTTTAACAATTTTCAAAATTAACAGCTAAGAGTCAAAATAAAACAAATTTTTTTCAGATCCTTACTCTTGTTACAAACTTAACACTTAATTGGAATTCACCAAATGTTTAGTTCCCCTAAAAATGATTGATAATGTTGTTACAGGTGATTTATAAGGTAATAGTAGCAATAAGCCAAATGTCATTTATTCATGCACTATTCATTGAACTATATAATTCAGTGTATAATTATATTAAGTATATTAATATCATCATATCAATTAACATACTAGCATTGTATTAAGTATGGGACATAAATAAGTTTCTAAAATGGCTTCAAGAAGATTTTGACATAGGAAATATTGTTAGAAGTACACACATGATGGTGGTCATAGCCACCAGTCTATGAGTGCAGATGCTATGTACTTACTTCTATGAAGTACAGTTCTTTGCCTGTAATAAAGTAAGAATTTGTTACCTAAATTAACATGTCTTCCCAAATTAAACAATTTACCTTCCAATAGAAAGATGAGGTTCCTCAACCCAAATGCCCATCAATGATAGACTAGACAAAGAAAATGTGGTACATATACACCATGGAATACTATGCAGCCATAAAAA
>CAUYQU010018922.1:0-28456 GCA_963574635.1 Cheracebus regulus
GGGAACAACCAGTATCAGCCATTCCAAAAACATACCAAAAGGTAAAGAGCATCACCATAATGAAGAATCTACATCAACTAATGGGCAAAACAGCCAGCTAGCATTACCAGAAGCTGCAAGTTTTGTCTCTGATAAAAAAGACTTTAAAACAACAAAGAACATAAGAAACAAAGAGTGATATTACATGGTGGTGAAAGGATCAATGCAACAAGAAGAGCTAACGATCCTAAATATATACGCACTCATTACAGGAGAACCCAGATACATAGGGCAAGTTCTTAATGACTTACAAAGAGACTTAGACTCCCACACAATAATAGTGGGAGACTTTAACATTACACTGTCAATATTAGACAGATCAACGAGATAGAAAATTAACAAGGATATCCAGGACTTCAACTCAGACCTGGAACAACCAGACTTAACAAATATTTACAGAACTCTCCTCCCCAAATCCACAAAATATACATTTTTCTATCACATTATACCTATTTTAAAAGCGACCACATAATTGGAAGTAAATCACTCCTCAGCAACTGCATAGCATTTCACAGGTTTAAATAAAATATTGGTTGGCTGCTCGTTTGTTATTTTCATCCCCTCTTCCTTCCTGTCTCCATTGTTAAGCACAATTATTGGCATAAAAGAGGTTTTTAATACCCATTTTTAGACTGCATTCTAGCCTGGGCAATAAAACAAGAATCCCATTCTCTCTCCCTCTTTCTCGTCCTCTTTTTTTCTCTCTTTCATTCCTTTTTTTCTTTATTTTGCTGTTTCTTTCTTTCTTTCTCCTTTCCTCTCTTTCTCTTAAAAAAAAAAAAAGAAGCTGAGATTATAGTGTATGTCTTTAAAAAGCTAATTCTAAGTGCAACTGAGTATAGGATGTCTGGACCATAGATGTTTAAGTTAAGGACTCATAATCCACACATGAAATGGAAACACTTAGAGCTGAGGTATAGAAACAAAAGATGAATTAAAACGGAAGGAAAAAAAATAGGCACGGCTATAGAGGATACAGATCATTATGGTTATAAGACTGGAAACTTGAAGACAGAGCTTAGTGTTAAAAAAACAAGCTCAGTGGGGGATACAATTTTTTATCTCCTTACTTATTGGTCAGTATTATGCTCAAGGCCCCACAACTAAATCAATGGACGAAAATTTGATCTCAGGTGTTCAGACTCCAGAACTTGTGTTAACCATTTACTATCTTTCAAAAGTGAAACAAATTTCCAGATAATGTTATGGGAGAAAATCGGAAAGGGCTTTAATTGAAAAGGTATTTCTAATGCATGATGAGGTCTAATTTCTATGGCCTCACTTCTCTTCTTAGTAGCAGATGCTATGGGAAAGTTTTTAACCTGGGCTCCATGAGTGGGCTTCCAAGCCCATTTTCCATTTGTGGTCCTCATTTATGCATGATTCGCATTTGTGTGCCTGTTTCTCTGGGGAGAGAGGCTATGTTGTCTTTCATCGAATTCACACAAAGGTGCTTGACCAGAAAGAGCTCCACTGTAGAGAGAATAGCAGCTATCACTTATTAAGCTCTTACATTTGCCAGAAACTGTTCTAAGTGCTTTACCTGTGTTACCACTCTATGCAATACAGTGCTATGCAAAAGGAATTACAGGCATACCTCATTTTACTGAGACTCGTTAAGTTTTTTCACAAATAGTTTGTGGCAGCCCTATATCAGGTAAGTCTATCAGTACCATCTTTCCAACATGTTCTCACTTCATGTGTTAAATTTTGATAATTCTCACAATATTTCAAACTTTTTCATTATTATGACATCTGTTATAGTGATCTGTGATCATTGATGGTACTATTTTAACTGTTTTGGGATGCCACAAACCATGCCAATATAAGATGGCAAACTTTTTTGACAGGGTCTTGCTCTGTCACCCATGCTGGAGTGCAGTGACACAACAATGGCTCACCACAGCCTCAACCCCCTAGACTCATGGGATCATCACATCTCAGCCTCCTGAGTAGCTCGGACTACAGGTATGCACCACCACACCTGGCTAACTTAAAATGTTTTTTTGTAGGAACAGTCTCATTTTCTTGCCCAAGCCATAGATGGCAAACTTGTTTTTTGACTGCTCTAACAACTAGCCATTTCTTATCACTCTCCTCTCTTGGGCCTCCCTGATCTCTGAGACAGAATATTGAAGTCAGGCCAATATATAACCCTGCAGTGGCCACGAAGGTAAAGTGAAAACAAGAGTCACAGCTGGGTGCAGTGACCTGTAATCCCAGCACTTTCAGAGGTCAAGGCAGGTGGCTCACCTGAGGTCAGGAGTTAAAGACCAGCCTGGCCAACATGGCGAAACCCCATCTCTATTAAACATCCAAAAATTAGCCAGACATGGTGGTACACACCTGTAATCCCAGCTACTCGGGAGGCTGAGGCAGAAAAATTGCTTGAACCCAGGAGGCAGGGGTTGCAGTGAGCTAAGATTGCACCACTGCACTTCAGTCTGGGTGACAGAGCACTGTCTCAAAAAAAAAAAAAAAAAAAAAAAAAAAAAAACCAAGACAGGCCAAAGGCTAGGCCTCTTGCACCAATTAACCAAGTGGTAAATGCAAAGGAAAAGTTCTTGAAGGAAGTTAAAAGTGTTACTCCAGTAAACACATGAACAATTAGAAAGAGAAACAACCTTTTTGCTGATATGGATAAAGGCTTAGTGGTCCGGATAGAAGATCAAACCAGCCATAACATTCCTTGAAGCCAAAGCCTAATCCAGAAAAAGGCCCTAACTCCCTTCAATGCTATAAAGGCTGAGAGGTGAGGCAGCTGCAGAAGAAAAGCTGGAAGTTAGCAGAGGTTGGTTCATGAGGTTTAAGGAAAGAAGCTGTATCTGTTAACATAAAAGTGGAAAGTGAAGCAGCAAGTGCTGATAGAAAAGCTGCAGGAAGTTATCAAGATAATTCATGAAGGTGGCTACAGTAAACAATAGATGTTCAATGTACATTAAACAGCCTTCTATTGGAAAATGACACCATTTAGGACCCCCATAGCTAGAGAAAAGTCAATGCCTAGCTTGTTTCAAAAGACAGGCTGACTCTTTTGTTAGAGGCTAATACAGCCTGGTGACTTCAAGCTGAAGCCATTGCTCATTTACCATTCTGAAAATATAGGGACCTTAAGAATCATGCTAAGTCTACTCTACCTGTGCTCTATAAATGAAACAATGAAACCTGGATAACACATCTGTTAACAGCAAGATTTGCTGAATATTTAACCCACTGATGAGAACTACTGCTCAGAAAAAAAAAATTATTTTCTAAATGTTATTGCTCATTGATAATGAGCATCAGGCCGGGTGTGGTGGCTAACGCCTATAATCCAAGCACTTTGGAGGCCAAGGCAGGCGGATCACCTGAGGTCGGGAGTTCGAGATCAGCCTGACCAATATGGTGAAACCCTGTCTTTAAAAAAAAAAAAAAAAAAAAGATAATGAGCATCAGAGCTTGTGGGTGACAAGATTAATGTGTTGTTTTCATTCTTGCTAATATATCCATACTACAGCCCTTGAATCAAGGAGTCATTTCAATTTTCAAGTCTTACTGCTTAAGAAAGAAATTTCATAAAGGTATAGTTGCCATAGTGATTCCTCTGATGGATCTGGGCAAAGTAAACTGAAAACCTCCTGGAAAGGATGCCATTAAGGACATTCATAATTCATGAGAAGAGGTCAAAATATCAACATTAACAGGGTTTGGAAGTTTATTCCAAACCTCATGGATGAATGAGCATTTCAAGACTTCAGTGGAGGAATTACAGCTGTGTGACACCATGCCCAGCTAATTTTTGTATTTTTAGTAGAGTTAGGGTTTCACCATGTTGGCCAGGCTGGTCTCGAACTCCTGACCTCAAGTGATCCAACCGCCTCAGCCTCCCAAAGTGCTAAGATTACAGGCGTGAGCCATCATGCCCGGTCCACAATAAAGTATTTTAAAGTATATACATTGCTTTTTAAATACATAATGCTATTTCACACTTAATAGACTACAGAATAGTGCAAACAGAACTTTCACATGCATTGGGAAACCAAAAAATTCATGTGACTCACTTTATTGCAATACTAGCTTTTTATGCTGGTGGTCTAGAACTGAACTCAACAGTATTTGAGGTATGCTTGTATTAATCTACATTTACAGACAAATTAAGGCACAGAAATGACCTTACTGTCACTTCAGCTACAGTGAAAATTCTGCTTCTAACCAATTATATTGTGAATGTAGCATGCTGGTATTCTCAGAACTATTTCCTTTATCCAGAACAGTGTTAAGATTTTTTTTGGTGATAGCTTCAGAAAGGCATTTAGGTAAAGCACAATCCTCCCTGTTTTACACCTTCTTACTTTACACATTTACCATCATCTGCCAAACCACTCATTTTGACGTGAAGCATTTCTATTACAGAGGGTATAGTTGCATCTCACTTTAAGTATATTCCTCTTCAGCCTTTGAAAGCTCCCATGTTAACTGTTTCTTCTCCAGTGAGTGAGTTGTAGCTCTCACACAGAAACATTACCCTTCCAGTCACTAGTGTATTTAAGCTCAAGGGAGTGAGACTAGTAACAATTAAAATCAACCTCACGGCCAGGCACAGTGGCTCACGCCTGTAATCTCAGCACTTTGGGAGGCCACGGCAGGCAGATAATGAGGTCAGGAGTTGGAGAGCAGCCTGGCCTGACCAACATGGTGAAACCGTCTCTACTAAAATACAAAAATTAGCTGGACATGGTGGTGTGTGTCTGTCTGTAATCCCAGCTACTCGGGAGGCTGAGGCAGGAGAATTGCTTGAACCAGGGAGTCAGAGGATGCAGTGAGCGAGATGCTACCATCGCACTCCAGCAGCCTGGCAACAGAGCAAGACTCTGTCTCAAAAAAAAGAACCTCACAACAAATTTTAGCAAGGTAAGTTTAAGTCTTTTCCATAAATACCGGAAAGATGGTAACAGCAGCTTCTGTTGGAATGCTTCCTGATTTATGGACCTTTAATTAATTTGTTAAATGAGAGCTGATGAAAATACTGTCCCCAAAATAACAGTCATAGAAACATGTTACCTATTTGAAAGAACAATATCATTAGTTAGTTACAAAATTTAATTGTAAGGACTAAGCAGTGAATATTGGTCAAAGCAATCCACACTGACAGCTTTGAAGTGTTCAGATGCTAATTTTAAATGTGACAAATAGCAATCAGATTTTTGTAACACTGTTCAGGATCCATGTCAACTTGATTATGGACATAGTTTAATAAACAAGGGTAAGAGAAAGTGTGTAATCTATAATTATTACACCAGAGGCATAATTTTTTCAAATCAATTTTAGTAACACAGAATACATTCTAACTTTTTAAAGTCTAAAGCTACATAAAACTCAATGCAATCTATTTTTCTACCTGAGATCAAAATGAATTTCCTTTTTCCTAACAAAACATAATTCTTAGCACTGGGGTAAATCTGAATTCACGTGGTATACTTTGTCAAACTTTTCCAAAAAATTTTAAGCCCTGTTTTAGAGAGAAATTCTTATGTTACACATATATATTTACATATTTTTTCTTCAAAGGCTAATGACAATGTATGAAGTTAATAGGCCTATAACGGAACCATGATACTACTAATAATGTGAAATAAAAAGCCACTCATTTATACAAACTGTTCCTGAGTGGTGCAATAAAAAATGGGATCACAGATTTATGTACATATATGAATCACTAAGAGTTCAGAAATTAAGCTCACTTTAAGAAAACTCATTCTGTTTTTCTCTTTGGAGTAGAGGTTGCAAAACTGTGATTCCTAACAAATATATTGTGTATAAGAGCTCCAAAACCAAGCATTAGCCTAAATTGGCAATAACTGCAACTTAAAAACTATATCCAACTAGATCTTCACTGTGGCTATGCAACTTTTTGCTTAGTGGCCTGAAGGTTTTTACTGAGGTGACAACCTCTTATCTTGCCCCTCCCTCTACCACAAAAGCAAAAAAAAAAAAAAAAAAACGAACAACAACAAAAACAAAAACAAAAAAACCACCTCTACAGCTTCTCTTCATGGCTGTCTTTGGCAATGCTTCCAAATCTTGAAAGCAAAAGAACCTGCTGAAGTACATGAGGAGGATGAAAACACTATACATGATGTATGAAAATCAACCTAAGAGTATGAACTAAGGAAGGAAGGCCAAGCAGCGGTCGGCCCCCAACAGAAAACAAAAAAGCAGGAGGGCTGTTACTGCTCTGGCCCATTACCTCCCAATTAGAAGTGTGTGGAACTGAAAATTTAAACTCTGAAAAGGTAACAACTTTTGAGGAGGAGCAACGAAGTGAATAAATGATAAAGAAGTACAGCAGTAGCTTTAGCTGTCAATGAGTTTCTTTGCTCTGGCATTGGCAATGTCAATACGATCTTTGTTGGTGTCAACCTGAAAAACAAGAAAGATACCAGCATTACTTCACAAGGTAAGTAACTCTAATAAAAATTAAACTTTTTACACTTGGAGTAACTGACACATCAAGAAAATCCAAGAAACCACGTGAAGTTACATTATAAAACTCATGTTGGGGGAGAAGTAATAGAATATGAAATTCATTTGGAAAAACCCTGGTATATAAACACGACAAAGGTATAACATGTAAGACCTTGTCAATATTTCATCAATTCTGTAATACAGTTTTTGACAGTTTAACATGCCTAAAACTAGGATGCATCCTGTAATCAATGGCATTTTTTTTTTGATGCAATGAAATAATAAAGAGTGCTTTTCTGTTAGAGATCTGGACCTTGTGGGAGTTCTCTAAACTGAATCATAGAATCTCATCTGAAGCTGCCCAAGTCTAACCTGGAGAGACTAAAATAACCTTTCCAAAGACCTTTAAAACAAATCTATTACCATCCACACCAACATCTGAATTAAAATGACAGGTGTAGCCTAAACCCAGACTGCAGCATTTAAAGGATTCTGTGAACCACTGTTTCTATGAAATCCATCATAAGTGATTTAATAGAGAGCCAAGCTTAAAAACTCACCCTAAACTTTAAAGTTCACTGAGATTTTAATGAGATATGACAGGCCGGGCATGGTGGCTTATGCCTATAATCCAAGCACTTTGGAGGCCAAGACAGGTGGATCACCTGAGGTCAGGAGTTCAAGACCAGCCTGACCAACATGGTGTAACCCTGTCTTTATTAAACAAAAGAAAAAGAAAAAAAAATGAGATATGACAGTTTTTTGTTTTTTTTTTGAGACAGGGTCTCACTCTGTTGCTCAGGTTGGAATGCAATGGTGCAATCACAGCTCACTGCAGCCTTCAACTCCTATGCTCAAGCGATCCTTCCCCCTCAGCCTTCTGAGTAACTAGGACAACAGGCATACACCATCATGCCTGGTCAATTTTTAAACTTTTTTAGTAGAGTCAAGGTCTTGGTCTGGTCTCAAACTCCTAAGCTCAACCAATCCTCCTGCCTCAGCTTCTCAAAGTGTTGAGATTATAGGTATGAGCCAGCACAGCTGGCCAAGGTATGACTTTTAGATGTGATACATCAAAACACTGTAAACATTTTCACTTTCAGTATCTTTATCATGTAAAGTTAAGAGGGAAAAAAAAGAATCACAACTTTCCTTCACTCAGATGACTCTATTTTGTGTGTCCACTCTGTAAGAACTATTCTGCAGAACTGATTTTCACCTACAGACTCTTTCATAAGATGAGGATTCAGGAATTTTATTTTTAGTTAACAAAATAGGCTGATGTGGGAGGATTGCTTTAGCTTGGGAGGTAGGCTACAGTGAGCTGTGATTGTACCACTGCACTACAGCCTAGGTGACAGAGCAAGAACCCATTCTCAATTAAAAAATTAATTAAAAAATAAAACTTATTCATTTGGGAGAGAAAAAAGCACACTCAAAGGCTAAAGTAGATACTAAGCTTCATGTGTGAAGGTTTAAGAAAACTATTACAGTCCAAAACTGTAGTTTCAAAATGCACCAACTGCCATGAGAGGCTCTTGTTTTATGCGTTAGAATCATCACCTCATCAGAACTAAGACCTATGAGGATAGGAGCTTATCCTACTGTGTCCCCCACATTATCTAGCACAGATGTCTATTACTGAAACACTGAACTGGAAGTCTCATTTTCTTGTAGCAATAAAAAGCTTCTTACCTTGTCTGTGATTCGTTTTATTCGTGGATTTTGAGCATCAATCTCATTGCCTATGTTCAGGGCCATGTCTTTTAGATTTCCCAGGATACTGCCCACTTGAGTCAGGTTCTCTTCCATTTCATCTTCTCTGGCATCGTTAGTTATGCTATCACAAAAAAGATATTAATTTCATAGATTTTGTTTAATTTAAATGGAGTAAGTCTGGATTTAATTTTCACAAAAGTAAGTAACCAAAATGACTCTCAGCAAGTATAAGATCCAAAGGAATATAGGTTACCATTCTTGGAAAACATTCTATAATAAAAACTGAAAGACCCATCAAGGAGAACACAGTGTCTTAAAGCCATGTAAGAAAAGATTAAGAAACAACTCTAAAATGGTGTTTCTCAAAGCATAACTCCCAGCATCACCTGGGAAGCTGTTAGACATGGGAACATGCTAATTCTCATACTCCACTCCAGACCTACTGAATCAGAAACTGTAAATGCATTCCAGAAACCTATGGTTTAATAAGCCCCTCAGGTGGTTCTAAAGAACCACTGCTCTAAAACAGGGGTTGGAAAAGTATGGCCCAAGGACAAAATCTGGCCACCATCTGATTTTGTAAATAAAGTTTTATTCAAACACATCTATGCTCATTTGTTTATATATTGTTTACACCTGCTTTCACCCTACAACAGAGTTGAGTAATTGCAAGAGACTGTATGGCCTGAAAAGAATGAAATATTGATTCTCTGGCTCGTTACAGATATTCTTACAGGAATCTAGCTGACCCTTGCTCTAGATGACATATTTTAAAACATATTTTTTTCTATATACAGAAGTAAAATATGCCTACTTCAATAATTTGAAAAGTATATAGAAAAGTTAATCCTGCCATCCAAGGGCAACCACCACAGGTAATATTTTGTCTGGACGGGCGTGGTGGCTCACGCTCATAATTCCAGCACTTTGGGAGGCCGAGGTAGGCGGATCACCCTAGGTCTGGAGTCCAAGACCAGCCTGGTCAAAATGGTGAAACCCTATCTCTACTAAAAATACAAAAATAAGCTTGGCGTGGTGGCGCCCACCTGTAGTCCCAGCTACTCGGGAGGCTGAGGCAGGAGAATCGCTTGAACCTGGGAGGCGAAGGTTGCAGTGAGCTGAGATTGCACCACTGCACTCCACCCTGAGCAACACAGCAAGACTCTGTCTCAAAACAAAACAACAAACAAACAAAGAGCAAAAAACAAAAAACCACATTTTGTCAGTAGGCAGATTTTTTTTATTTTTATTTTAATAGAGATGGGGTTTCACCATGTTGGCCAGGATGGTCTCAAACTCCTGACCTCAGCTGATCCGCCCGCCTCAGCCTCCCAAAGTGCTGGGATTACAGGCGTGAGCCACCACGCCCAGCTAAAGTAGGCAGATTTTTAAGTGCATTTTGTAAAAATGGAATAAATACAATTTCTATTTCTTATTAGTTAGGGGTCATGTACTGCTAAACTCATCTCCTAAGTGAACCATTCATTAAGAAAGGTACAGGAATACTGGGAGGAGTTCATACCGTTTAATGTATCCACCACTGGCTGCTCCTGTCGTTGGTTGCTGAGGCTGACCATTTGTCACCCGGCTTGGCTGTTTAGATATGACATCGCTAGGTGAGTTTTCTCCGCCATCTCCCCATGTTGTCTTATAAGCCTTACCAGACTCAAAGTTCTTTGTTCTACATAAGAGTCAAGAGTATAGAGAGATACGAAAAAACCAAAGAGGGAGAGTTCTAATTATTAGTGTCGGTTACTTTGAGGATGACACTAGTAACTCTAATAGAAAAGCTGCATACAGCTGAATCTAGATGATCTATACACTATGTTCCATAGCAATATGGGATAGGAAATAGATGAATTATGTAAACCCATTGACATTAAAACATTTTACAAAGGTCTAAATACTACTTCTACCATATCTTCACTAGGCTGTTAGCAAGTAGCAAAAGGCAACTATTTGATTTTTCAGGTTCCCTTAGTCTCTGGCACTATCTTTATGCTTTTGTCTTTCTAGTGTATGAAGCACTATCTAGAAAAGAGGTTAATACACACTACTTTTAAAAAGGTCCCATAGAAAAGGTATTCTGGGATATCTTAAGAGGTTCCTTGAAGGCATCTCAGAGGTTGACAAGGGACAACAGAATAAGAAGGCACCCGGCACAGTGGCTCACACCTGTAATCCCAGCACTTTAGGAGGCCAAGGTGGGTCAGCCTGACCAACATGGTGAAACTAAAAACACAAAAATTAGCCGGACATAGTGCTGCATACCTGTAAAAAATTAGCCGGGTGTGGCAGTGTGCGCCTATAGTGCCAGCTACTTGGGAGGCCGAGGCAGGAGAATTGCTTGAACCCAGGAGGTGGAGGTTGGAGTGAGCTCAGATCGTGCCACTGCACTCTATCTAGACTGGGCGACAAAGCAGGACTCCACCTCAAAAAAAAAAAAAAATCTTAAGTCTAGGCCTCTTAAAAATAAAAGCATATGCTTTAGGTATAGCTGACATAGCCAAAACTCAGTCAGAGCCAGAACTTTACCATGGAATTTACTACTCAAACAGATCCAAATGGCAAGAAAAAAAAAGCCTGGGAAAGTAGCTTTTAAATGGCTATTACGAGCTGGGTGCAGTGGCTCATGCCTGTAACCCTAGCACTTTGGGAGGCCCACTTGGGAGGATCACTTGAGGCTGGAAGTTCGAGACCAGCCTAGCCAACATGGCAAAACCCGTCTCTACTAAAAATAGAAAAATTGGCCGGGTGTGGTGGCATGTGCCTGTAATCCCAGCTACTTGGGAGGCTCAGGTAGGAAAATCATTTGAACCTGGGAGGCGGAGGTTGTAGTAAGCCAAGACTGCACCACTGCAGTCCAGCCTGGGCAAGACAGCAAGACTTCACCTCAAAAAAAATAAAAATAAAAATTGGCTATTATAGCAAAAAAAAAAAAAAAAAAAAGGCCATTACAGAAAAGTGACACAAAACTTTTCTTATTTGGCTAGATAAAGTCAGTCCTTCACTCAATTTTAGTTTTCACTTTTCTATAAACAAAAACAAAATAGTACGTTGCTTAAATACTGGTCTCTGATTTATTCTATATTTTACATTAATGAGTAAGTTTTAAAATTGCAAAAATTAAAAAGGTAGGGAAGAAATTTTATGAAAAAAGTGACTTCTTCCTTAACAGGCATGTGAGGATTCATTTCTGGCAAACCTAGAATTGAATCTTAGACCTTAACCATAATGTTACAGAAAGGATACTACTTTTTTTGTGAGTGGCACTGCAAAGGTAAATTTATGAACACTGAAGAGCTAGTTCTCAAAGTGTGTTTCATGGTACCACTTAAGTTTTCATGATTATATTTCTATTTATGCTATTTTATTAATTAACCCATTTATTTATTAAGAAGCCATGTTAAATTTTTCCTGGAACAAGGTAGGATATACATTTTAAAAATAAATATTCATGTGTATTCTTTATTAAGGTCTCAAGCAAAATCATAGAGCAGAGTAAGAGCTAGTAAATAAAACAAAAGCAATGTATTCGTTTATAAGAAAGTTAATAACCACAAATATTAACAGAAGTAATAGAAGTGAGGCTTTTATTAGAATTTCAGATTGTGGAACAGGTGGAAGAGAGAGGGTTAAAATTCCAAAGTAACTAATGAGATATTATGTTTCTGACAGTACGAAAAGAGGAGTAGACTGCAATATGGCCTGTGGGTTGTGGTCTATTAAGGGATATATATATGCTCCAGCTGCCTTCCCAACATTAAGAGGCAATATTTGAAATTCTTTAAACTTATGAGAATTCTTTTTTCCACAATTAAATATAAGGGTATAAGATGCAAATGAACTGTTTTAAAATGATCATGTGAATGATTTTTAATTGAAGCATAGTCTATAAACAAAGAATCAGATTGGTTATCAAACTCTGCTATCTTTAAAATGACTAGATCTTTGAAGATGTTCTTTCAGTATCAAGAGGAAAAGATTTTTAAAAAGCTGACTTTGAATGTTTTTTACAGGTTTGCATTGTGTTGGTTTGTTTACCTTCAAATGAGATGGGAAAAAGCTACTTTTTTCTTGCAGTTATGATATGTTATGCTTGTTTATGAAGAGGTGGTGTGATAGTTCAGTGTGTCTCATTCAGCATATCTACTCTAGGTAATGCCTTTTTGTTGCTCAAGACCCTGTCACTTGCCATCACCCTGGAGTTTGCTCCACCAAGTTGGAACCTGTTTTTAAACCATTGTCAGGTAGCTGCCTACCTAAGTTTATAAAGTAAAAAATGTTCACAAATACAGTAATGTTTTTAAACGAATCCACTTTTCTTTCAACGGGTCTTAGATGCTTTAAAGGTAATACCTTCCAAACTTGACTGAGTATCAGAGCGACCCCAGTGGTCCCCATTCTTTTCGGCACTGGGGACCAGTTTCACTGTTTTTCTATGAACGGGGATCGGGGGAATGCTTTTCGGATGAAATTGATCTACCTCAGGTCATCAGGCATTACTTGGATTCTCATAAGGAGCACACAACTAGATCACTCACGTGTGCAGTTCACACTAGGGTTCTTGCTCCTATGAAAATGTAATGCCACTGCTGATCTGAGAGGACATGGAGCTCAGGCATTAAAGCTCACCTCCTGCTGTGAGGGCCGGTTCCTGTTAACAGGCCCTGGACCAGTAGTGGTCTGTGGCCAGGGGATTGAGGGCCCCTGCTGTAGAACACATAGATACATAGGTTACACTCTGAAGATTCTACTCTAATACATATTGGGTAGAACCTGGGAATTGTTTGTAGTTGTTATATATAAGGTCAGTGGGACAGTTGCAATCCAGGAGGAATACTTCAGATTACTCTGGTAGTCTATCTAAAGACTCTAGTAGTCTGTATATTGAAACACTAAAGAATTAATCTGGAGGAAACAAAGGGACATGTCAGGATTTAAAAAAAAGGAACAGAGTAAAATAACTTAAATCCCAATCCTAGGCCTGTCATTCAGAAGCTACAGAATCTTAAGCAAACTTCAGTTCTGAGTAACACTTTCCTTCTATGTAAAAGTAGGATAATAGCAATACTTAATATTTAGCAGGGCTGTGAAAATGTTCTATTGATAATAGACATAAAACTGCTTCGTAAATCACTGGATAAATATTTTTATTCATTTGCTTCAACCTCAGGCTGACCCTCAGTCAACAGTTCATGCCTATAAGTGCATGGATTACCAACTGGCATGTTTACTTTTTGGTCCATTGTCATTTTTTAGCTTTGAGATCTACAGGCAGTTGAATGTAGTTGGAATACGGTGACATAAAAGATCACTAGGACCAGGTTGTTTTAGTCTACAGTAAGAAAGTTCTAATCTGTGACAGGACTCTTGAAAATAAAATGTACAGACAGCCCCTCTGGGAAGAAATTAGTCTTCATGATAAAATGCCTAAGCAAATTTGTCATAAATTTTAATGAGGTTGAGGACTCCATCTAGAAAGATTTACAACTCACTGTTAGTTTTGAGTAGTCTAATAGTCTTTAACGGGAACCTTTTTTTTCCACTTAAATGTCTCATTCAAAAATGGCAAGTTTTCAGGCGGGGTGGCTCACGCCTACCTGTAATCCCAGCACTTTGGAAGGCCAAGGTAGGTAAATTACTTGAGGTCAGGAGTTGAAGACCAGCCTGGCCAACATTGGTGAAATACTTTCTGTACTAAAAATGCAAAAAAATTAGCCGGGTATGGTGGCACATGCTTGTAATCCCAGCTACCGGGGAGGCTGAGGCAGGAGAACCGCTTGAACCTGGGAGGCGGAGGTTGCAGTGAGCCGAGACTGAACCACTGCACTCCAGCCTGAGGGACAGAGCAAGACTCTGTCTCAAAAAAAAAAGAAAAAGAAAAAAGGGAAAAAAAAGGAAGTTTTAAGTAATAATGTGAAGTATCTCTTAGTCAATTCAAGAAGCTGCTATTAAGCATAAAACTGTAAATATCAAGATATGAGCACAAAAACAGTAATTTCTTTTTTTTTAGTTTTGGTTATCATCAATATTAGTTTTAACTGAATAAAACTAGGAAAAATAAAACAAAATATTGGCTGTGACTATTTCACATCAAGGAGAAAAGAGACCAAGTATACCAACTATAATAAAGAGTGAGTATGAGTGTGTATGTGCTTTGGATGGTCAAACTAAGGAAAGAAGAAAAAAGGAGGGCAGGAAACAAAGGGTAGAAATCAAATACTTAATTTTTAAATATTTAATCATGGTCTTCATAATTCTCATAAAGATCTAAAATGAAGAGTCAGACACAATTAATAAACAGTAAGCTGATAAAACTTATCTCCCATGAAAAATTAAAATTAGTTAGCTCTGTATTATTTCAACATGAAATCACAGCAAGTTAACACATGATGTAACAGGAATTAAGGAATAGTTTATAACATACATAGAGGGGAAACCTTTATTTAAGGAAAGAAGATACCAGATATGGTAGCATTTAAAATTTTATATTCCACCTTGTTCCAAATAGGATTTGAGATGATTAGACTGGCAACTGATTCCTTGATTTGATAGTGGCCTAAATCATGGGTAATCCCAAATCATTAGAAGCAACACTTTAATAGAGGAAATCTTGACTCAAGAACCAGAAAAAAGTAGGGAAACTTAATGGAAGACAGGATGCTAAAATCAAATTCCTATGAAGACAGAGATGCATTTAGCATGACTTCCCTTATCTTTTATCAGAACTAGACTGCAGCAGCTGTCTCAAAGATCAACTTATTTTAAATTTCTTAAGAAACTCCAGTATTGTTATTTTGGTAATCTTAAATGTTATTTAGCAAAAACTTAGTTATCAGAGCCATTTGTCAAAGGACAGTATTATAAATTAAGGTCCTTTTGTCAAGTCCATCTTTTGTCAGCCAGCACCCATCAAAAATAAATTCACTTTATACTACACACCACCACACAGGTTTTGAGACAGTCTCCACCATTCACAAAATCCATGCACATGCACAGAAAAGCCATTTGAAGCATCACCTTTAGATAGCAGGTTAGCAGCCCAAACTGCGCCACAAGACTGCATCTTAAAGTTCCCTTTGATCAGTTACTGAGCCCGGCTTCTGATGTTAAATCTTCATTTTTAGTAAGCAGATTAGAAAGGAAGAGATTAGGTGAGAGAACGAAATGCAGAAAATAGTAAATGCCAGTCAAACAGAACAGAAGCAAGTTTAAAGTTTTAAAAACATCATGCATTCAACTTCCTGCCTGGTGTCATAGAAACAACCAACGTCTGAGAATCTAGATAAAAAGAAAAATTAGAAAACTATTTAAACAAGAGCACATTTCATTTTTCCTCAGAATTTTGGATGATGACATTCTTTCCTAAAATTATGAAAATATGAGAGAAGGCAAAAACCAGCAGAGCTGCTATGAGATTCCTGCCTCTTATAAGATTTCTCTTTTTTTTGAGACGGAGTCTCACTATGTCACCAAGCTGGAGGGCGGTGGCGCAATATTGGCTCACTGCAACCTCCACCTCCCACGTTCAAGCAATTCTCCTGCCTCAGCCTCCCTAGTAGCTGGGACTACAGGCGCCTGCCACCACGTCCAGCTAATTTTTTTATTTTAGTACAGATGGGCTTTCACTATGTTGGCCAGGATGGTCTCAATCTCCTGACCCCGTGATCCACCTGCCTTGGCTTCCCAAAGTGCTGCGATTACAGGCGTGAGGCACCGCACCCAGCCAAGATTTCTCTTAATTGCTTCTATTATGTATTTTATTTTCATTGTAAGTTTAAAAAATCTTTTTACATGTCAAACTCTCCCATCAGCCAACAAGTTTCTCAAGGACACTGAAATCAACAAGTATTTATTGAGTAACTACTGTGTATCCAATACCATGTGAGGTATAAAAAATACAGTCATGATAAATAAAACAGGCAGGGCCAGAGGTATGCCTTACTCATATTTGTATCTCCAGTGACCAGGATGGAGGAAGCACTAAACTATTGAATAAAATATAATTCAGTATTTAATTATTCGGAGCTGAATTTTTACACCTCAATATGACTTAAGATCAGAACAGCAGAAAGCCTGTAGTGACAATTTGGAATTTATCTAGTTTGTGGTCCAGAAATGCCAATTTGTCTTCAAACTATATGCTATTGTTAGACTTTATAAAACAAGCAAGTTAAGACAAAAGAATACCTTATTTAAGAATGTTTAAACAGGGACATCAAGCAGTTTACTATTCTGAGACTTCCTATTTAAAATCTGTCTCTTTTTAAATTCTTGTTAATTCGAATAACAATTTATCAATTACTAAGATACATGATTTTAAAAAAGGATTTGTGTTATTATGCTTTTAGAATTGAAATTGTGCAAACCAATAGAATGGCATTTATTCGCACTCTTAAAGTTTAATCCTGGTACTCTGTTGCTAAATTCTACTAGTCCTTTAGAAAGAATTAGCTACAGTTAAAATACCCTCCTAATACAGAGGTTTTTTTTGTTTTTTTTTTTTTAAGTAAAGCTATTTCAATGCCTTATTTAAAAAAAGATGTGCCAGTCTGGACAACAAGGCAAAACTCTGCCTATACAAAAAATACAAAAATTAGCTAGGCATGGTGATGCATGCCTGTAGTCTCAGCTACTCAGGAGACTGAGGTGGGAGGATGGCTTGGGCATGGCAGGTTGAGGCTGCAGTGATCCAGGTTTGTGCCACTGCATTCCAGCCTGGATGACAAAGCGAGACCCTGTCTCAAAAAAGTAAAAAAAGATTTGCTGGCCAGTCATGCTAGCTCACATGTCTAATCCCACCACTCTGGAGGGCTGAGTGGGGAGGAATGCTTAACCCAGGAGTTAGAGACCAGCGTAGGCAATATTAGCCAGGTGTGGTGGTGGTGCATGCCTGTAGTCCCTACTACTCAGGGGTTGGGGACTAAGGTAAAAGGAGTGCTTGAGCCCATGAGATTGAGCCTGCAGTGAGCTGTGTTCATGCCATTGCACTCCAGTCTGGACAACAGAGCAAAACCCTGTCTCAAAAAAAAAAAAAAGGAAGAAAAAATTAAAAAAAACCTTAAAAAACAAATCTACTCAAGATATTTTCTATCTAGCATTATATCTAAAAAGAGCAACAAAGGTTGCTCTTTTTAGCAACCTTTGTTGCTAAAAGCAATAAAGGTCCATCCTTTTCCTAGAGTCAAATGAAGTAGCATATAGTTAAAAGCAAGGGTTCTGCCTGGTTTTGAATCCCAGGTCTTCTACTTGATAGTGTAGCCTCTTTGTTCCTCTGTTTCCCTGGATGTAAAATGATAATAATAAAGCGCATCTATCTCATATTAAGGCTACTGTTTAAGGATTAAATTAAACATGCTCAGAATAGTAGCTTAAATTAACACACAGGCCCACACTGTTATCCCAATCCCTTGGGTGCAAGATGTTTTGCGCAGTACCGCATAATTAAATACATTAATATTTCTGTGCTGATGCTGGGTGTGGTGACTCACGTCTGTAATACCAGCACTTGGGGAGGCCAGTGTGGAAGGATTGCCTCCCATTTGACTCTAAGAATGGAACTTTATGTTGTTGCTCTTGTTAGATGTGAAAAAAAGGTTTTGTTTTGTTTTTTATTTTTTTGAGACGGAGTCTCGCTTTGTTGCCCAGGCTGGAGTGCAGTGGCACAATCTCGGTTCATTGCAACCTTCACCTCTCGGGTTCAAGCAATTCTCCAGCCTCAGCCTCCCACAGGTACCTGGCATTATAGGTGGTTGCCACCATGCCCAGCTAATTTTTGTATTTTTAGTAGAGACGGGGTTTCACCATGTTGGTCAGGCTGGTCTCAAGCTCCTTACCTCGTGATCCACCCGCCTTGGCCTTCCAAAGTGTCAGGACTACAGGTGTGAGCCACCACACCTGGCCGAAACAAAAGTTTTTAAAAATAAGCCAGGCATGGTGACGCACACCTGTAGTCCCAGCAACTCACAGGGTGAGGTGGGGGGATCACTTGAACCTGGGAGATCAAGGCTGCAGTGAGCCATGATTGTACCACTGTACTCCAACCTGGGTGACGGATTGAGACCTTGACTCAAAAAGAATATTTCTGTTGTGAAACCAATTAATATTTACAGCAAGTAATAAAGAATAAACATACCTTCAGTTCAATTACATTTTATACCCTAATGAGTTGTGGTTCCATTATGGCAAAAGAGAACAAAACTTCAGCTTTCAGAGTTTTTTAGATTTCTGAATGGCATGCAGGGCTTAATGGCTCATGCCTGTAACCCTGGCACTTGTGGAGGCCAAGGCAGTGGACTGCCTGAGCCCAGAGGTTCAAGACCATCCTGGCCAACATGGGGAAACACTATCTATACAAAAAGTACAAAAATTAGCTGGGCATGGTGGCATGTGCCTGTAGTAATCCCAGCTACTTGGGAGACTGACGCTGGAGGCTCAGTTGAGGCTGCAGTGAGCCATGACTGTGCCACTGCACTGCAGCCTAAGTAACAGGGCAAGAACCTGTCTCAAAAAAAAAAAAAAAAGAAAAAAGAAAAGAAAAGAAAAACGATGTCTAAATGGCAAATAAAGAACTGTGGAACTGACCTGGGTTGTTACTATTACTGCCAGTATTAATACTAGGCCTTATACAAAGGACTAAGATCCCGTATCTACCTTTAAGAATGGTTATTCATATGATAAGCCTAACTGAAACAGACTAGTAGATTAGAAGTATCAAGACACTGGCAAGAATGATAGGAGACAAAGCTAAGGATAAGAGGTATTATACTGGCCAAGGTCTCAATGGTATAAGAAAGAAATAGGTGGAAAAAAAAAAAGAAAGAAGTAGAAGAAAAGCAATTACAATCAGTCATCTTCAACTGAGATATTACTTTCTTCTCTTCAGGGAACTGTTTTGTTACAGCAGCCCCTTGATCCCATCTCTCAAGAAGTTCTAGAAAAAAAAAAAAAAGAAGTGCCGGCTGGGTGCAGTGCCTCAAGTCTGTAATCCCAGTGCCTTCAGAGACTGATGTGGGAGAATTCCTTGAGGCCAGGTATTTGATACAAGCCTGGGCAACAAAGCAAGAACCCGTCTCTACAAAAAATTTTAAAAATTAGCTGGGCATAGTGGCACACACCTGCAATCCTAGCAACTTGCGAGGCTAAAGTGGGTGGACCACTTGAACCTGGACGTTTGAGGCTACAGTGAGCTATGATGGCACCATTGCACTCCAGCCCAGCAGACAGAGAGAAACCCCATCTATAAAAAAGTAATGCCTTCTCTTTACCCACTGAGAAAGGGTTCTGCTGAGGTGAGAGGATGAAGAATGCTGATTCAGGACCATACTCTACCTTCTTTCCCACCAGTCTTCAAGAAAAGCTTGCCTATGCTTGGCTGAGATACACAAAGAAACATAAAATTAATACTTCGATCTTGTTCTAAGATTTTAGGGAGGACTTCTTTCTCCTTGTTCTCCTAACATCTGCTCTCAAGAAAAGTCATCTACTTCCTCTCTTCTGTACTCTTCCAGGAAGTTAAGTGGAACACAAGAGAGGTACAATTATGTTTGTAAAACATAGCTAAGAGTTTGTATCAAATAATCTGTACATTTTAACTTGTTTGCTTAAAGTAATCTGCTAAACTCCTATTGACAAGTCATAATTATTAAAATATGAACTTTTGGCTGGGCACAGTGGCTCACACCTGTAATTTCAACACTTTGGGAGGCAGAAGCGGGTGGATCACTTTTGAGTTTAGGAGTTTGAGACCAGCCTGGCCAACGTGGTGAAACCCTGTCTCTACTAAAAACATAAAAATTAGCCGGTATTGTGGCACACACTTGTAATCCCAGCTACTTGGGAGGGTGAGGCAGGAGAATTGCTTCAACCGGGGAGGTGGCAGTTGCAGTGAGCCAAGATCACACCACCGCACTCCAGCCTGGGTAACGGAGTGAGACTCTGTCTCAAAACAAACAAACAAAAATAAAAACTTTCAGTTAGTCAACCAAGGTGTAAACAGGTCAACCTGTGTTAGAAAAGGAAGCCAATGGATAAGACTAGGAAGTACAATGTCAAATCTTAACTCCTTATAGCCAAAATAAACACTGAAGCTGACCAATAAGCAATTAATCTCTACTTTCTCTAGTAGAAATCGCACAGAAAATGCTGTTACATAAAAACACGTATCTGAAAATATCAAAATATAACCACTCTTGGTTTACTAGAACAGCTGAGAACCAGATGAAATACTAATGTCTAAGAAGCTCTTTAAAAATGAAAACGGATACTTTGGCTGGGTGCAGTGGCTCATGCTTGTAATCCCAGCACTTTGGGAGGCCAAGGCAGGAGGAGTTCTTGTGCCCAGGAAAGAGACATTGCAGTGAGCCATCATCACGCCACTTCATTCCAGCCTAACAGAGACCCCGTCTCAGAAAAAAAGACAAAACAAAACTTTCAGCAGTGAGTATAGTCATTCAATCTCCAGACACTGTCATTTCTTTTTCTTTTTTTTTTTTTGAGATGGAGTCTCACTCTGTAACCCAGGCCGGAGTGCAGTAGCGCAATCTCGGCTCACTGCAATCTCTGCCTCCTGGGTTCAAGCGATTCTTCTGCCTCAACCTCCCAAGTAGCTAGGACTACAGGTGCATGCCACCACACCCAGATATTTATTTACTTTTTTGGTATTTTTAGTAGAGACAGGGTTTTACCATATTGGCCAGGCTGGTCTCGACCTCCTGACCTCATGATCCACCTGCCTTGGCCTCCCAAAGTGCTGGGATTACAGGCGTGAGCCACCACGCCCGGCCCAGTTAATTACTTTTTAAAAACAAAGATGAGTTTCTTACAACAGAAGGAAAGATTATGGTTAACGACCTTAGTCCAAATCTCATCTTGGTCTGCATACAAATAGTACTCGTTAACACCATGGAGTTTGGTTGATCCAAGGATAAGTAGAGAATTTAACTATTCACAGTGGAGTCACCAAAAAGAGTGAATTTGTATCAAGCATAATTTCATACACTATACACAAATGGTGTGAAGACCCCCTCATATCCTAGTCTACTATAGACTCCAAATGTTCAGTCTTCTTTGATTCTTCCTTCTTCATGTTTCATGTATTGTATCAGTTGATTTAAAATAAATTCTTTGGTTTATACCTTCCTCTCTAATCTCACTGTGAAGTCTTACTTCACAGGTCTAGATTACAAGGGTTTTAAACTAGCCTCCTCATGTGCAATCATATACTCCACTCCAATCTATCAACTTCTTAGTTTGGCATTCAAGTTCCTCTACTTACGTCTTACTTTCCAATTCTCATCTACATGAATCACATGACTCAGCTAAGTCAAGCTTCTTGTTAATCTTTATTTTGAAACTTCCATAGGAAATGCTCTCACTGTTCCTCCAGGTTCATCAAATCCTTCTAATCACTCAAAGCCCAAACCAAGTCCTACCTCTTCTATAAGATGCTCTCCAGCCCAGTCTTTATCAGTTCTGTATACCTAGCCTTGGTTACCATCACATAATCTAACGTTAGATTTATTCTTTTTATTTATTTATTTATTATTTTTATTTTATTTTATTTTTTTAAGATGGGGTTTCACCATGATGGTCAGGCTGGTCTTGAACTCCTGACCTCAGGTGATCCACCCACCTTGGCCTCCCAAAGTGCCAGGATTACAGGCGTGAGCCACTGCGCCCGGCCTAACATTAGATTTGTATATTTTTTGTGTTTTGCCATGTTTTCCAACTCTTCTACTTTTTTGGCCATCCCTCATGTACCTACCATAAAATATATATTTTGTTAATACTACTACTTTGAAAGGAAAAGAAAATAACTCCGTCCTGCTCTCCGTCATTCAGATATACACTTGCCTATATTTCCCAACCTTTTCATGTATTACTACCAATTAAAATTGGAACTTGATCCCAGGACTGGTCAAATGTAAATCAGTTTTCAATGAACACACTATTTACACAAAAAGTTGATGTTCCTAAATGAGAGGCATCTTAGATTTATCTAAGAGTTCCTCAGTTAGGCCCAAACACACTTCCGACCTTAGCTAGCGGGAGAAGGTGGGGGGACTCTCATTTATTTATTTTGAAACCATCTTAATTTATCAACTCACCTATTACATGGGCAGACACAAAGGCCACAGCATTTGTTGAGTTCTGTTAAAGTCTTCTCTGCTTCTCTCATGTCTTTATTTATTTGGTCCAAGCCTTCCTCTATGCGGTTTAGTTGTTCTAAGAATAAGTTGTGAAGTTACATTTTGTGTTCTATTCACAGTGTCAACCAGAAAATGCCATTATTATGGAGCAGCAAACTTCAACCTTGAATCTACCAATAACCCCTCACAGTGAATATGTCAGTGTCAAAAGGTATTAGAAGCTATTCAACATTAAAACAATCTTTCATGTACTGATCATGAGGCACCGAGCCTCTTGCTGTGGAAAAATTTGTTCTAAGAAACTTGTATATGGCTGGGTATGGTGGCTCACACCTGTGATCCCAGCACTTTGGGAGGCCAAGGTGGGCGGATCACTTGAGGTCAGGGGTTCAAGAACAGCCTGGCCAACATGGTGAAACCCCGTGTCTAATAAAAATACAAAAAATTAGCCTGGGATGATGGCGGGCGACTGTAATCCCAGATACCTGGGAGGCTGAGGCAGGAGAATAGCTTGAACCCAAGAGGTGGAGGTTGCAGTTAGCCAAGATCATGCCATTGTACTCCAGCCTGGGCAACAGGAGCGAAACTCCAGAAAAAGAGAGGAAAGAGAGAAAGAGAGAAAGGAAGAAAGGAGAAAAGAAGAAAGAGAGAAAGAGAGACAGAGAGAGCTCAAGAGAGAGAAATAAAAAATATCACAATGTCTAAGGCACATATAAGCAACGCACACAAAAAGTCATGCTGGCCTAACACGTACTTGGGATATAGTTGTGCATTGTTGCCTGCCATCCCAAATAGACAGTGAACATGATATAATTCAAATCAGAAGACAAGAAATAAACATAGCATTCTTACTTTACAAAGGGAAGGGCCTCGCAAAGGCTGAAATTGATATGTGGCTAATTTGATAGAGTTTTTTGGCATCATAATCAAATTAAGAATTTCTGCTAATAATTTAACTCACCCCCTTGTTCATCCAGCATAGTGATGGTCTTGATTCCTACATCCTGAGACTAAAAGAAGGGGGAAAAGGGCTGATAGTACAACAAAACATACTGAAAACAACAGAAACAAAACCTACAAAAGCTGACAAATAGCAAGACAGAATCATTTAGAAACCTAAGTTCTCAGAGGCTAGAGCTACAGACAGAACTAGTATTCTTAAACTAACACACTTTAACATATTAGCCCCTCAAAATAGTTAAGTCACAAACTCATAGTGAATTCACCTTCCCTGTCATATTCCAATACTGTCAAAGGGAAAAACAGAAAAGGCCTATTACTGCATGGTTTGACAATTTCAGCAACTGTTGATTTCAAATAATAAAGCGTATTGATACATTACCCTTTAACACTAATTCCAGCCAGAGGTTTAGGATCTCTCCTATAAATTTCTATACTTAAGTTGATGACTTAACACTTTCTTACCTCACTGGCTAAACCCAGGATTCTCCTCGTACTTTCCAGAGACTAGGAAAAAACACAGAGTTTTAGCATTCCAAAACAAGTAGGAAAAAAAGTCTGATCACAGGCCACATTCAAGATGCTATTCTATTTTTTAAAATTGCCAGCTCAGGCCGGGCACAGTCACTGACACCTACAATCCCAGCACTTTGAGAGGCCAAGGCAGGAGTATTTCTTGAGTACTGGAGCTCAAGACCAGCCAGGCAACATAGTGAGACTCTGTCTCCTTTAAAGGAAAAAACAAAAAGAAATGCTAGCCCATCCCTACCTTTAAAACAAAGCAATGGGTGGGTGTGGTGGCTCACACCTGTAATCCCAGCACTCTGGGAGGCTGAGGTGGGCAGATCACAAGGTCAGGAGTTCTAGACCAGCCTGACCAACATAGTGAAACCCCCGTCTCTACTACAAACACAAAATTTAGCTGGGCACAGTAGCGCAAGCCTGTAATCCCAGCTACTCAGGAGGCTGAGGCAGGAGAACCACGTGAACCTGGGAGGCGGAGCTTGCGGTGAGCTGAGATCAAACCATTGCACTCCAGCCTGGGCAACAAGAGCAAAATTGCATCTCCAAAAAAAAAAAAGAAAGAAAAATTAATGTAGATAGCGATCTAAGTAAATTTGCGGACGCGGTGGCTCACACCTGTAATCCCAGCACTTTGGGAGGCCGAGGCGGGTAGATCACGAGGTCAAGAGATCAAGACTATCCTGGCCAACATGGTGAAACCCCGTCTTTACTTAAAAAAAAAAAATACAAAAATTAGCTGGGCGTGGTGGCATGTCCTGTAGTCCCAGCTACTCGGGAGGCTGAGCCAGGAGAATTGCTCAAACCCGGGAGGTGGAGGTTGCAGTGAGCCGAGGTCTCGCCATTGCATTCCAGCCTGGCTCCCGGAAAAAAAAAAAGAAAGAAAGAAATCTAAGTCAATTACAGATATTAGGAAATGTTAAACAGAAGTCTAGCATTTCTCACATACATACTAGAGTATCTTTGTTGCACATAACTGTTAAGTAATATTAATAATTACCTAAAAAAAGATAAATCATACAAATTGTTTTCACTTTAGTTTTCTGGTGAATTGAAAAGAAAATAAAAACTAGCAATGGCACTATGGGGCGAATTTGATATTAATAGACTAGGAAGAGGCCAAAATGGTCCCTAAGAAGGGTCTCTCAGCCCTCCAGTATGAAAACTGAAATAGAATTATTTACTTATTTTAGGTAAAACATTTACCTCATCAGTAATCTGGTGAGCTCTCAGTTGAATTTCTTCTGATGACAGATTATCCATGATGAATCAAAACTCTATTAGGCACAGAAATGGAAATGTCGATATTCTATAAGAATAAGGATATATAAAAATTTATGTAAGCAACAAGTGTAGATTTACGGAATTTAGGAACATATCAGGAAAACAGGATAAAAGAATTTCTATATCTACTAGTCTACCACAAGTAAAGAAATTAAGACTGACAGAGGCTAAATGAATGTTTAACAAGAGTGCCAAGGGTGAACCTAAAATACAGGTTTTAGGACTTCTAGGGAAGTACTCTCTAAAACAGGAAAGTGGACCCTCTACCTTGAGAAGCAAGGCATTATTGGAAGACAAGCTTTAAAGGACTATTAAAATGAATTTTTGGTTGCTCAATGTTCTTCATGTGTTGCCTGAACATCGAAAAGCAGTAAGTGAAGAAAAGTCCAATTTAGCAAAGTAACAAAATTTGAAGTTATGTGCCTGAAGAACATAGGAAACATTTCTAAATATGCCAGTTGTCCAGGCTACTCACTGGAGAAAATACTTTCACTCTTAACAAGAAAAGGGAAATGCTGGTACAAACAGCTCAGAAAAGACTAAGGTTTTTATTATGCATTAGACTCTTCTTCTCCAATAACTTACATTGTTTATTGTTTTAGTGGAGTCCCTAAGAAACAAAACAATTATTCTCCTATTCATAGTAACTCAAAAAGAGATCTCATAGCTACAAAATAGCTACAAAAGAGATCCAAGCTACAAAATAAAATATTTTATAGGTGTTATTTGGCAAGACTGTTATCTAATTCCTCTTTGAGAAGTCATGTGGAGTAATAAGCATTGTGCAATGGATCTAGGTTTTTTGTTATATTTGTTAGCTTTGTATGAATTTTCTCAAAACTCATTTATCAAAGCTCACTGTCAATGAAACAGATAAACTCTGGTTCATATTACAGATTTGCCCCCAGGAATCTGGCAATATCTGGAGACACTTCATTGTCACAACTTGGGCCAGGTGGTGGGGGTGGTTGCTGGCATCTAGTAGGTAGAGGCAGGGAAGCTGCTAGACATCCTACAACACTCTTCAAGAAAGCCTTCCAGCAAAGAATAATCTGATCTAAAATGTCAAAGTGCTGAGGTAAGAAACCTTGCCATGAATATACTCACTGATAAGCAGGAAACCTAATTCCCCAAGAATGCACTGGACTGAATTCTTGGGAGGCAGAGATTTTATCTCTAACACCTAACAGGATCTGATGGTTGGTACTCCAAAAATAGCTGAAAAAACAAATAAGTAGAAAAACAGGGTGTACTCTCAAAGTATTTACGTGGCTCTTAGAAACAAACCTGCATGTAACAGTAGCACAGGCCAGGTGCAGTGGCTCATGACTATACTTCCTCCAATTTGGGAGGCCGAGGTGGGTGGATCATGAGGTCAGGAGTTTGAGACCAGCCTGACAACATGATGAAATCCCGTCTCTACTAAAAATACAAAAATTAGATGGGCATGGTGGCCCATGTACCTGTAATCCCAACTACTCAGGAGGCTGAGGCAGGAGAATTGCTTGAACATGGGAGGCAAAGGTTGCAGTGATCCAAGATCACGCCACTGCACTCCAGCCTGGGCAACAAGAGTGAGACTCCGTCTCAATAAAAGAAAAAAACAAAAAAACAGCAGCACGAAGCCTACAAATAATCACTAGAGCCACAAACCAAAAACTGCCATTGCAAGTGTATGATATGATCACATATAAATCTTTTCTGTCACTTTTGGCCAGGCGTGGTAGCTCATGACTGGAATCCTAGCACTTTGGGAGGCTGAAGTCAGTGGATTGCTTGAGCTCAGGAATTGGAGTTAAGCCTGGGGAACATGGCAAAACCCCTTCTCTACCAAAAATACAAAAATTAGCTGGGCATGGTGGCATACTCCTATAATCCCAGCTACTGGAGAGGCTGAGGTGGGTGGATCACTTTAGTCCAGGAAGTTGAGGCTGCAGTGAGTCAAAATCATGCCACTGCAGTCCAGACTGGATGACAGAGCAAGATCCTATGTCAAAAAAAAAAAAAAAAAAAAAATTAAATCTTTTCAGTCATTTTTAATTGAACCATGACTCTATCATTTTTATTTTTTAGATTTTCTAAATGGAGTCTCGCTCTGTTGCCCAGCCTAAAGTGCAGTGGCGCAATCTTGGCTCACTGTAACCTCTGCCTCCCAGGTTCAAGCAATTCTCTTGCCTCAGCCTCCCGAGGAGTTGGAATTACAGGCATGTACCACCAGGCCCTGCTAATTTTTGTATTTTTAGTACAAATGGGGTTTCACCATGTTGGCCAGGCTGGTCTCAAACTCCAGACCTCAGGTGATTCATCCACCTCAGCCTCCCAAAGTGCTGAAGTTACAGGCATGCGCCCCCGAGCCCAGCCTGAACCACCACGTCCAGCTCTGTTTATAATTTTACTATCATAGCTAACTATTTTACGGTTTAAGATTTTGAGCCTTGATTAAAGCTATTAGTGCTCATGAAAAAAAGTATTTTAAGTTCCAAGTTGAAGTTTCTATCTTGCTTGCCACAGACTGTGGTTCAAGCAAAAGTTTTCACACAAAGATATAGTCAAGATATAAAGATATCATTCATTAGATATAAGCATAAAAGGAATCATGTATTTTATTAATTTGTTAATTGTTTGAGTCTTTAGCTTTATCATACATACCTATGTCCATGCTACTATTCCTCTTTTGTCACTCTTTCCTATTTACAATTACAAAAATAAAATGGAGATTATTTTTTGCACCCTCTCACCTCCACATTTTGCACACCTTTCCTTTCTATAATACCCCACGTCTGCCCCAGTAGCCTCATGCTTCTCCATCACTTACTAAAGCCCCAACTGAGATACCTCTTCAAAGCCTGCCCTTCCCAGTCAGTAATGCTCTGAAGTTGTCTATTCCTGTCATGTATAACTCCTCAATGCCCGAAAGAGAAGAAAAGATGAAAAATAATACACACTAATCAATTAGTGCCTGGAAAAGGCACCCTTAGTGAGGTTTTCAGATATAGTATCCTGTGGGTCAGGAGACATTCTAGGGTAAAAAAGCCCAAATATCTCAAATTATGTAATTCTGTAATTCTATTCCTAGAGGTGATTCTTGCCAATTACAAGTTAGTCTTTGCTAGCTTCCTAGTAAAACAAGCAAAACTCCACAGTTAGGACGTTTGAATACACAACTGACCTCTGTCCTGCCTTCTTTAAAAGAAAAGAGAGGAGAGAGATCCAAGATGGCCGATTAGCAACAGCTCAGGAATGTAGCTCCCAGTGAAAGCGTAGAGAACGAGTGGACGCCGCACTTTCCGACGAATTTTTGTTGCCCACAGACCGGGAGATTCCCAGCAGAGGAG
>CAUYQU010018923.1:0-14264 GCA_963574635.1 Cheracebus regulus
TCCCACCAACAGTGTAAAAGTGTTCCTATTTCTCCACATCCTCTCCAGCATCTGTTGTCTCTAGATTTTTTAATGATCGCCATTCTAACTGGTGTAAGATGGTATCTCAATGTAGTTTTGATTTGCATTTCTCTTATGACCAGAGAGTGTGCCTTTTTGATCTGGAGACACATGTCCTTTGATTTGGGAAATATGATTGGATTATTTCTTTAATAATTTCCTTTGTTTGGTATTCTTTTTCTCTCTCATAGAACTCACATTAGCCTGGGTGCTTCCTGGATTGGTCATCTATTTTCTTTTCCTTCCCATCCCCCCAACTGTCCATCTCTTTAACATATGTTCTGTTTTTCTGGGAGAATTCTCAATTCTATCTTCTGAACTTTCTATTAGAATTTTTATTTCAAAAAGTATTGTCTAATTCTCTGAATGTTTCTTTTTTTCAGAGTATCTATTGTCCCTGTTTCATAGATACAATTCTTCTCATATCTTCAAGGGCATTATGATTTCTTTGAAGATTTTTCTGCTTTTTGCCTTGTCTCTGTTGCCTGTGAGCAGTTTTTCTCTATTTTGGGCTTTGCCTTTCATGTCACAGGCTTTGCCCAAGTGTCTGGTGATCCTTCAATATTTAGAAGTGAGGCACTAAAACATCAGTTGGAAGTTCTGTGTGTGGTGTGTAGTAACCTGATTGGCCTCAATGGCGGGTGATCAAATAGAGCCAGTTGTTTTGTTACGAGGTGTTCCAAATGCCATTAGCCATGGATAATGGCAGCTAATGGCTGTAAACTTGTAGTAATGTTGTAAGACTCCTATACATGTTTTACCCAGACACTAATTATTAACACTTTGCTGCATTTGCTTTATAATTCAATATCACAGACATACAGTTCCTATATATGTGTACACACTGAACCATTTTAAATTTCAAACATAATTCCTTAAATATTAGGTTGGTGCAAAAGTAGTTGCAGTTTTTGCCATTGAAAGTAATGGCAAAACCACAATTATTTTTGTACCAACTGAATACTTCAGTGAATATTTCTTAGGATCAATGGTATTCACTTAGGAAACAATTCAATTTTCAAAAGCAAGATATTTAACATTAATACAATACTATTATTGCATCTACAGACCTCCTTCAAATTTCACCACTTGTCTCAAGAATATTCTTTATAGAACCTTTTTCTTTTGGGCCAGGATCCAGTCTAGAACAGAGCACTGCAATGAGCTTTCATGGCTCTTTAGTTCCACTTAATCACAAATAGCTTCTCAGCCTTTCCTTATCTATTATGACATTGCCCTTTTTTCACACTGACATTTTTGAAGAGTGTAGGCCAGCGATTTTCTAGAATGTTAATGTGGGGTTTGTCTGATGCTTCCTCGTGATTATATCCATATTGTTCATTTTTTGCATAAACGATGTTGTTTCCTTTTTGTTGAATCAGGAATTGATCTACAATTTTTAATCCAAGATTGCCTCCCACACATTATTTTTCATTCCACCTGATGTACCTGGAAATTCTCCAGACGTTTATGCAGAAGAACAGCCTTGTTTTGATTTTTTTTCTTTTTCCCATTATCTTTATCTTGACTTGCTCTGGTTTTTTATAAAATATAATTTATTCTAAAGATCACACTATACCCATTCTTTTGCTCCATAAACCTTTCAATGGCTTTTAGTTAAAAGCAGTGAAAATCTGTCTAAATTTTGCCCTGGTGAGTTGGACTCTGCTGCATTTGCTTCTATACTGCCCATATGTAGACTGTACTTTGAAAAATCTTGCACCATTTGAGATTTCATAGCCCAATGCTGAATGGATGATTAACCAAGGAGGAGGGTATTAGGATACAAAAGTGAGGTTGCTGTCTCAACACAGTTTTTAAAAAACAACAGCTTTGGCCACATGTGGTAGTTCACGCCTGTAATCCCAGTACTTTGGGAGGCCAGGGCAAGCAGATCACTTGAGGTCAGGAGTTTGAGATCAGCCTGGCCAGCATGGTGAAAGCCCATCTCTACTAAAAATACAAAAATTGGCCGGGTGTAGTGGCAGGTTCCTGTAATTCCAGCTGCTCAGGAGGCTGACGCAGGAGAATGACTTGAACCCAAGAGGTGGAGGTTGCAGTGGGCTGAGATTGCACCACTGCACTCCAACCTGGGCAACAGAGTGAGACTCTATCTCAAAAACAAACAAATAAATAAATAACAACTTTATTGAGATAAAATTCACATACCCATAAAAACTCACCCTCTTAAAGTATAAAATTTGGCTTTTTTTTTTTTTTTTTTGTGACAGAGTTTTACCCTTGTTGCCCAGGCTGGAGTGCAATGGTGCCATATTGGCTCACTGCAACCTCCGCCTCCTGGGTTCAAGTGATTTTCCTGCCTCAGCCTCGCAAGTAGCTGGGATTAAAGGCATGCACTGCCACACCTGGCTAATTTTGTATTTTTAGTAGAGACTGGCTTTCTCTATGTTGGTGAGGCTGGTCTTAAACTCCTGACCTCAGTGATCCCTCTGCCTTGGTCTCCCAAAGTGCTGGGATTACAGACGTGAGCCACCGCGCCTGGCTGAGAAGGGTGTTCAGCTTTGTTCAGAAAAGAATTCAAGAGTGAGCGGTGGTGTGAGCCAGCAAGTTTTATCGAGGCAGTGGTGTCCAGCAGCAGAGGCCCGGCTGTTGTAGCACAGGGCTACCCCACAGGCAGTGTGCTGAGCAGCAGCTCTGGGCAATTCTGCAGTCATGTTTATTCCCACTTTTAGTTATATGCAGATTCAGGGGCAGTTTATGCAGACATTTCTAGGAAAAGGGTAGTAACTGCTGAGTCGTGTCATTGCCATGGAAGCGGGGTGTTAACGCGGGGGGGCGTGCTGTGGTTCACTGACACGGCATACTGGTGGACACATCCCTGTTTTAGCTAGCCCTTGGTTTGGTCTGGTGTCCAAGCCCCACCTCTGGCGTTTTGAGTCCCGCCTCCTACCTGTTTCACCATCACCGCAGTTTTAAGACTAACAAATTTGAGTCCCCTGGTGAAGTGGCCAGAGGCAGAGCTTCTGTGTGAACTATTTGGAGGGGAGGGGAAGGAGCTCTCCTAGACTGCAGGTTCTGAAAGGAGCACAGAGATGTCAGAGACTGCAGGCACAAGAGAAAGCTTGTACAGGAGGGTGTCGAATTAAAGGACATAAGGACCCCATGTACAGAAGGAGGAGGGCACCCTGTCCAGCGGTACTGCAAGAGCAAAAGCTTGGAGGTGGGACAGAGGTCAGTGTGTCTGCTGGCCAGAAATAGCCTGTCTTAATTAAAATGGAGAATTCTTGGGCCAGGACGAGCAGCAAGGTTAGAGGCCAAGGGAAGGTGGGTGAGTATGAACCTTATCCTGAAGTGCGCAGGGTGACAGCTTAAAACTCTAACCATGGGCCCTGCATGTGGCCTCCTAGCTGTGGTCTGTCAGCCTAGATCGTGGGGAGGCTGGTGGTCGAAAGAACTGCACCTCTGAGCAGGTGGAGTGGGGAGGGAAAGAGGGGTGACGGCACAGGCAATGGGGCAGGCTTTCTAAAGATGAGAGGCTAGGGATCAACGCTCTCAGGGAAGCCACGAGATCCCCAGCAACCACCTGCCTGGGCCCTGAGCTCCCTCTGAAGCAAGAGGGGATTCACTAAGCGGTTGCTCTCTCCGCACTGAATTCAGCGTCCTATGTTGGTCTTCACCATGAAGACCTCCAGGAATGCTTCACACTATTACTTCTCACATTGTCTCTGTAAAGACACAAATTTGTTTTTAAATTTCCCAGTCTATCACGGATTAATACGTTTATAAAATACACTAAGAATGAATTGCTAGCCGGGTGCGGTGGCTCACGCCTGTAATCCCAGCACTGTGGGAGGCTGAGGTGGGTGGATCACCTGAGGTCAGGAGTTCAAGACCAGCCTGGCCATCATGGCGAAACCCCATCTTTTCTTTAAAACAAAAAAAAAGAGAACGAATTGCTAGAAAGATTAAACTTAAAAAGACATACAGCGCCAGGAGCACAACACACTGGGAGGCGGAGGCAGGTGGATCGCTTGAGCCCAGAAGTTCAAGATCAGCCTGGGAAACAAAGTGAGACCCCCCGTATCTACAAAAAAAATTAGCCGGTGTGGTGATGTGGCCTGTAGTCCCAGCTATTCCGGAGACTGAGGCGAGAGGATCATTTGAGCCTAGGATGTCGAGGCTGCAGTGAGTCGAGATCGCACTACTGCACTCCAGCCTGGGCGACAGAGTGAGACCCTGTCTCAAAAAAAAAAAAAAAAAAAAAAGGACATTATCCAAGTTTGGATTTTTGTTTTTAGATTCAACTGACAAAGTTTCAGAATCAAATTGCCTTACGAGTTGCTAAATGCTTTTCTTCATTTCTGGCCGCAGGGCCGCCAACCGCCCTTTGAGTAGCCCGTTTTATCCCTGGAGGAGGTGGAGCCTTGAGGCGAAGAGATTTTCCCGGGTCGCTCAGGTAACAGGCGGGGAGGAACGGAACTCGGGTGGTCCAGGCGGGGGAACGCCCCGCTCGGAGGCCGGGCTTGGACGGAGACTGCGCCGGGGCGAGGGGAGAAGAGCCAAAGGGAGCCGGGGAGCCGGAGGGACTGCGCGCCTGCCGCCGCCGGAGCCTGCGAACCGAAACCGTAAGCGCCCGGGGCCGGCGGGGCCCGCACTCTCCGGACGCCGATGCGGTTCGGGCTCCGCGCGGACGGGGCGGCACGGGCGGGGGGCGAGCCGGAGCGTCGAGGTTTCGGGCCCGCAGGGGTGCAGAGGGACTTGCAGGCGGGCCGGCCCCAGCGTCTGCCCCGGCCGAGGGACCGCGCGCGCCGCCGCCCGACCGTCCTGCTGGCGCGCTGCCCGGAGGAAGGAGCCCTGCAGGCGGCCGCGGGCCACTATTGCAGGGAATTCCGCGTCCCCACGGCGGGCGGACGCCGCGGGGCCGGAGGCTCGGGATCCCGGGAGCGCACCGCGTGCCCTGCCTGGGCGAGCTCCGCGGTGAATTGCACTTGTCACCCAAGTCCGAACACTGGTCACACCTTTTAGTTGAAAAGCGCTTTCATCTCCGCCTGCCGCCGCAGCGCGCCGCCCCGCACCTCCCGCTCTGGTCCGGGGAGAGGAGGCCAGCCCTCTCCGCTGGCAGAACAGGAAGAAATACACTAAGAATGTATTTGCCCGGGAGTTCACCCAGTGGTCCAAGCCAGGGACTGTGGTCAACCTGAGCAGGAGCGCCGTGGAGACCGAGTCGCCGCCTGCCTCCCTCCCGGGCAGGGGTCGGTTTTCCCTGAGCTTCTAGCTCCTTCCTTGCCCTGGCCGGCTTCCGAGGGGGGGGGTGCCTAGCAATGTTGTAATCCTAATTTCGATCTTTTTTTCTTAAAATGGAATAATCCTCCATGCCCCACCTCCCATTGTTTAAACTTCAGTTTCCACAAAGCCTGGATCCGCCCCCGCAGGCAATACTCGCTGCCCTGGCAGCTCTGTGAGGGCTCAGCTTGTGGCTGGAGGTGGGAGGTGGAGGGTACCCGTGCACTTGGCAGGCCAGATTCCAAGACAGTCCTTTGCTGGGATTGATGAGCTGTTGGTGGAAAATTGTTGAGGACCTTGGGGCTGGTGCCTGATTCGGTACCATTGTGCAGCCTCCTCTGAATCAAGCATAATTTAAAATAAACATTTTCAGGAAGCCACGCTTCTCCAGAAAGTAACATTGTTTTCTGGTGTAATGGTTGCCTCCTTCAGGGAGCTGGGCTTGGGAGATGTTAGGGGGCCTTTCACTGGCCCCACTTGGTCTGACTTAGCAGCAAAAACTCTGGAAGTGTTCTGCAAGCGGTTTTTCTTTCCCAAATGTCCACACCTAGAGGGCCATGTTCCTGAGGAAGCGTGGGTGGTGCTTAGGGCCAGCGCACTGTAGAACTGGGGCACGGGGAGCATGCCCTCGTGGGACTTGCCGTTTGGGGGCAGAGTGGATAATAAAATCCGTTTGTAAAACATAAAGTATGTTAGAAGATGAAGTGTGCCGTGGAGATAAATAAACCTTGAAAGAGAGAAGAGGAGTGCCAGGTGGAAAGGGAAGGCCTCACTGAAGGGTCACATTGACACAGACCTGAAGAGTTAGGGAGCAGCCCAGCTGCTGCCTGGAGTGCAAATACAAAGGCATGGGGGCAGGAGTGTGCCCGGCTTGCATGGCCTGATGGTTTGCAGAGTGTGGGTCAAGCTGGTGCGTGACCTACTGGATAAACTGAACTAGCTCAGTCTGTAAGCCAGGGGACTCCCGAGCTTTCTGCAGCCTTCTTCCCAATTCCAGGAAAAGAAGGACCTGCCACAGAAAATTGCTCAGCAAGGCAGCGGGGGTGAGCCTCAGCACCATCTTCGACAGGCCACAAGCTCTCTGCGTGATCAGCTGCCTCTCAGCTGTGCCTGAAACACACTGGCTGGCGCACACTTACGCGGGTGGAGTGTCTTCAGGAAGCCCCGAATGAGGGCTCTGCGGGCAGAGGGACCTTTGCAGAAAGGGCATCTTGACCACTGCAGGAGGCAGAGTGGCTCTCTGTTCAGGCTTCTCCTGGGGTCCCCTGGGTCCTGCCTGATGTCTTAAGCATAACTGGCGCTTTCAGGGAGCCCAGGGTCACCCATGCACAGTGCCCCTCCTCCTGTTGCCCTGAGAGCCAGCATACCCAGCCTTGGTGATTGTTCACCTTGCACCTTGACTCCCATTCTGGTGTCTTGGCCCAGGCCCAGACATGTGAAGGCAGGGGCTACCGAGACTCATTTCTCAGTTCTTAAGCCAAGAGATTCAAAGGCATGGAACACAGCTGGGCGTACCAGATAAGGGACGGCCAAGCATGAGTTGGTCACCCCTGCTGAAAAAATAACTCGAAGCCCACCCACTCGGGGTGGGAGTGGGCACAGATGGAGTAGACAGGTAGTGATTTGAAGGGCCTCTAGGATCTCATACTCAAAACCCACCTCTTCTAGGCCATAAATCCCATCAATAGCAGTTCATTCCTTTGAGACCTAATACAGTGATGTGGAAGGAGGATTGGGCTGGAAAAGAGACTTGGGTCATGTCCCAGCTCTGCCATTAACATGTCCCCTCTCTGGATCTCATCTGTAAAATGAGGTTCGGCTCAGCCATCTGCAAGGCTCCTTGCAGCTCTGCTATGTGATGATTCTGTGCCGACGTCCAAAGGGATTTCAGAAAAAGAATCTGTAGGAGGGAAACAGTCAGTTTGGATGGTGCCTCAGTGGGCCATGTGGCCTCTACTGGGTCCAGTGAAGACACTCAGTAGAGTGAAGGCCCTGGCCACAGGGTAGGGGAGGCCAAACCTTAGACAGAAGTCGAGGGCCCTGAGGAGGAGGGTCACTGCCTAGCCCAGCTGGCCCCCTAGGCTGCCTGTGTCTGGTTCTTGACTCAGACGTGGTAGCTTAGGAGCAGAGTCTCCAAAGGTCTGTGGGGTAAGTAGGGGGTGGGAGTTGCAGGAGGGAGAAAGCACCCCAGCAGTTCCCTGTTAGGGGACCATAATGTTGCCAAGGATCCAGCCACACCCCTCTCCTGAGGAGGTAGGAGCTGGAGGGCACTCCAGGAAGAGCCTCCCCTCGCCAAGGAGAGAACTGCGTAATCCAATCCTCCATTATATAACTGAACACACGATTGTGCAAACCACATTCACACTGAGCAGCCTCCCCTACTGCCAAGGTTTATTTGCTTTCCCCGGGGAAGTCATAGTTCATCCTTTCTCAACAGAAAGCAGCTATTGTGACTGTCACAGCCTGACCTATGGCATTCTGGGAGATGGGTTCAGAGACGTGGCGTGGAATCCTCAGGCCCACTGGCCTTGCCGTCTGTCTCTCCGTCTGTCGCTTGGCAGGTGGGTGTGGTTTAGTGCGTGATCCAGCGCCCACACAGCCACACCCGTTTGGCTCTCCAAGGCCTAACTGAGTAGGCTTGCGTAAGAGGGGAAAGTGTTCTTTTCTGTGAGCAGTTAAAGAGACTTCTGGAAAATTCTTCAGCTATTCCGCAAACTAGGATCACAGGCCTTGTTCCTAGATCCGGAGCAGGAGTTTTTGCTGCTTTTAGCATTTGGGAGGTTTGATGAAGAGACTGACTGAACTGGAATGTCTTTGGGTACTTAAGAGCTAGATTAACTACATCTCTGAGCTTCATTTTTAATTCTCTTTAAAAAAGAAAAACTGGCTGGGCAAGATGACTCACACCTGTAACCCCAGCACCTTGGGAAGCTGAGGCAGGGGATGTCTTGAGCCCAGGAGTTCAAGACCAGCCTGGGCAACACAGCGAGACCGTCTCAAATAATTTTTAAAAGGAAAAATCACCTCTTCTTAGGATGATTGTAGCATGGGAGATGGTGCGTTTGAAGGGTGTCCACGCCAGTGTCACAGTTCAGGGCTTCCCTAGTCTTCCTCACCGTGGTTGTGGGTGCCTAGACACATCCTGAAGTCTGGGCCGTGTTCTGAGTGTCTCCGCCATGGGCCTGCCTGACTGGCTTTAGTCCTGTAGCAGCCTGGACTGTGACTCTTGAAGGCTGTGGGAGGCCCGTGACCAGGAGCAGGAGGTCCCAGTGCCTTTGTCAAGGGTCAGAGAGCCATACTGTGCTCCTGAGAGGCCAGAACGGGCAGCCATTGGCCCTCCAGCCTTCACCAAAGGCCACCACCTCAGCTTGGCCTCTGGCAACTCAGCCTGGGAATTTGCTTTCCCTGTGGAATGAGGGACACTGGCTGCATTGAAGGGTGACTTTCCAGTCACAAATTTGTATCCCTCTTTCTGCTAGAACTGAGAGACTTGGATCTTTGGGAAAGTAAGAAAAATCCGTTGGTCCCAGTGCCAAGCCCCAGGGCCGTCTTTGCAGGTGTGAGTATATCCTGCAGTGATGAGGTGTGAGAAGGCTGATTCTCACCTGCTCTTTAGGGGAAATGAATACACTTTCCCATGTTCCAGTTTTTCTGCCTGTGGCAGGACCTGCTTGCTGCCAAGTTGTCCCTGTGGGGAAGTAGCTCAGAAAACATAGCCACCAGGTCAGGACACAGCCACCAGGTGGGAGAAAGCACCGCTGCCCTCTTCTGGTTCCACGTGTGCCTCACTGAGGCAAGACTTCCCGACCCTACCAGGAAGGCTGTTAACAGGGTCATGGGACAGCCTTTTTTTTTTTTTTTTTTTTTTAAGACAGCGTCTGGCTCTGTCATCCAGGCCGGAGTGCAGTGGTGCCATCTCAGCTGTCTGCAAACTCCGCCCCGACAGGCTCAAGCTATCCTCCCACCTCAGCCTCCCAAGTAGCTGGGATTACAGGCATGCGCCACCATGCCTGGCTAATTTTTTTTTTTTTGTTTGTTTGTAGAGACAGGGTTTCACCATGTTGCCCAGGCTGGTCTTGAACTCCTGGGCTCAAGTGATCCACCTCAGATTATAGGCATGAGCCATGGCACCTGGCCAAGATGGAATATCTTAATTTCAGAGTTGCCTTCAGGACTTTTGATTGAACCCCATAAATATTTTTAGCCTTTTGGGACTTTTAAAATTCCTTTTTGCAACCTAAACATTGCCACAAGCAAACTAATCCCCACCACGATAAAACAACCCGGAGTGTTCCTCAGAACTTGGACCCTCATCCTCGGCTGCCCTACAGGAGGCACCCCCAGTCCTCTCCATGCTCTGCTAGATGAGACGGCAAGCTCAGGTTCCTCCGTGAGGCCTGGCTTTCAGTGCTCTCCTGTTACACACTGCGAGGAAGCTTCCAAATCGCGGAGCACATTGTTGAGGAAAAGCCACCTTGGGGAGAAGGGGAAGGTGCAGAGTGTGCTTAATGGTGGGAAGGAAATCCAATAGGTGTGTTATATGATCCACTCCTATTATCCCCTGAAATAGAAGCCTTTCTCCACTCAAATAGAGAATGCCAAGGAGTGGCCGGGCACAGTGGCTCACGCCTGTAATCTCTGTAATCCCAGCACTTTGGGAGGCCAAGGCGGGCAGATCACTTGAGAATAGGGAATTCGAGACCAGCCTGGCCAACATGGCAAAACCCTTCTCTACTAAAAATTCAAAAATTAGCCAGGCATAGTGGTGGTGGGTGCCTGTAATCCCAGCTACTCAGGAGGCTGCGGCAGGAGAATTGCTTGAACTTGGGAGGTGGAGGCTGCAGTGAGCTGAGATTGCACCACTGCACTCCAGAATGGGCAATAAAGCAAAGCTCTGTCTTAAAAAAAAAATTTTTTTTTAAACAGAGTCCCACTCTATCACTAGGCTGGAATGCAGTGGTACGATCTTGGCTCACTGCAACCTCCACCTCCTGGGTTCAAGTGATTCTCCTGCCTTAGCCTCTTGAGTAGCTGGGGCTACAGGCATGCACCACCATGCCCAGCTAATTTTTGTATTTTTAGTAGAGACGGGATTTCACCATGTTGGGCCAGGATGGTCTCGATCTCTTGACCTTGTGATCTGCCTGCCTCGGCCTCCAAAAGTGGTGGGATTACAAGCATGAGCCACCACGCCTGGACAAAAATTTTTTTTAAAGAAGTTATTCTAATTTTTTTTATTTTAAAAGATAAAAAAGTTTTAAAAGAGAAAGTCAAGGCAATTCCACAGAAGGCAATGCTTTTTCCTTATAGGTGGTGAACTGGGTTCTGCTTGGATTTTTTCTCTGGTAATTTAGAACCAACGGAAAACTCAGCAGCTCTCATTTTAATTGGCAGAACGTGAGATGGGACGGGACCTCAAATGAAAACTCCAGGCCAGGAGCACAGGAGCCCTGCAGCATGTGGGGTGTGTCTCATCTTCTGGAGTTTTGTAACCTAAAGGTTGTGTGGCCTGTAAAGACGGTGGAAATAGCCATCCCCTCTCCGAAGGTGAACAGGGTCTGGCCAGCCCACCCGCGTGGCCTTCGCCTTCCCCTCTCCAGACCCTCCACAGCAGATGGGGCCACTGAGGCCTGGAGAAGGGGAGTCACTGACCTGAGGCTACATGACTGGCAGGCAGGAGAGCAGGCAGTGGGGACCTAACTGCCAGCGGATACAATACTCCACTTGTATCATTTGTTGCCGGCTCGGAGCTCCCTCTATCACATTCGCATCCCAGTGCCAATCCCAAATTGTTTTCTTTCTCTCTCTCCAGACCTGTAGACAGCATGGAGGTAGAGGTAATTCCTTCCCACACAGAGGGTAATATGCCCTTCTCTCGGGCCCAGAAAGCACTCCTGCCCCCGAGAAGGCTGCCTGCCGACACTTTTTTCTTCTCTTTTACTCTCCCCCTGTCTTTTTTTTTTTTCCTGCTTGCAGATTACATTTTTCCTTTCCCTTGGTTTCTGGCTCTAAGCTGTTTCTCCCAGGGCTTGGCTCCGGCTTTTGCACAGAGATAAACACGGCCATTGGCCTGGCGCACAAGCTCAGCTTGCCTGCATCCGGCCTCCCCCATCCTGAGTCTCTGGGACAATGGCTGAGGGTAGAGAAGCTGGGAGTTGCCCCCAGGGTTTGCCCCCATCACTCTTGGGCCAGCCAAGGGAGTGGAGCTTCCCAGTGGCTTTTGGGAAGCCCCTGGGAGGCTTGGGCAGCTGCTGATGGGGAGTTCACAGCAGGAACGCTCCTAGGCTCCCATCCTACGTTTGCTTGGCAGGCAGGCCAGGAATTGGGGGGAAGCCATCTGTTTTTCCCTTTCCACTGGATGTTCCCTTCGCCTTGCCCCAGGGAGGAGTGGTGAGGCTGGGGCGCTGGGGAGGGCAGGATGGGGCCAGGCTTGGGACCAGGCCTGCAGAGGCAGGCAGCGCACCCTCCCAGCCTGCCTACCTCTCACCTGGCATCTGAGCAGCGGGCCGTGCCACACGTTTTCCCTCGCCCCCTCTGCCCCCACACGTTCCTCCCCAAAGAAGCAGACTGCCCCCAGGAGAAGCACCAGGTTCTCATGCTGCTGAGTCTCAATTACTATTAGGGAAACTCGCAGTCAGAACCAGGCCTGCCCAGCCGTCCCAGGGCTGGGTTTACCTCATGGCCTTTGTTCCGGAAACACATGAGCATTCTGCCCTGCAATGCCCTTAGCCAAGGCCAGGCACATGGCAAGTGCTGAGTCATAACCAGCTAGCACTTGCCTGCAATTTTAGGAGCACTTTCTGACTGAGGTTCTGACTGCTTGCCTGGCTTCAGGGAGGGGAGTCTTTGGCAGGTGGTGGACCTGCCCCTTTACTGTGTGCGGCTGGATCTGAGTCTGACCCCATATTTTTAGACCCAAACCCCTCCTATTTGTAGTGTGCCTAGGATACTGGCTCTCCAGTCTTTTTGGGGTTCAGCAGGCATTCTCCATAGTGCCTCATGCCCCCTGTGCAACCCTTTCCTGCACTTTAAGGTCTGTCTCTGCCAACTAGGCTAAGTAGGTTATATTTGTTATTCCTCAAGGAGAATTCAGCTCTTGTTCAAAAGTTCTGATTAATTTTCTATGCTCTCAAAGAATTTTTAAATTCATTCAACAAATAATTAACCAGACATCCACTAGAATGCCAAGCACTGGGAGTCCAGATGGGAGTCAAAGCCCGCATGGTCAGTACCCTACAGGAGCTTCCGTCCTGCTGTCAATCACATGATTGCACTGACAAATGTGAGCGCGACGAAGGCTAGGACTCAGAGTTGTGCCTTGCTGGGATAGATCAGGAGAGGCTACCCAGAGGAGGGACAGTCAGTCTGAAATCTGAAAGGTGGGTAGAAGTTAAGGAAGTGGGAAGGAGAGGGGATAGTTTTTCAGACAGAGGGATTCACCCTCATAAAGCCGCACAGTAGGACAGAGCATGGTGAGCACAGAACTAAAAGATCGGGGCGACAGCGTGAGAGCCCAGCCCGGAAACTCCCACTTAGCTTTCAAGTAGACTATTTCTCCATAATATTGATACCAGTAGCACTCTGAGGGGCTAGGGGAGAAGTCTGTGGTCAGATCACATAGGCCTTGAAGGCCACATTAACCCCAGGACAATGGGAAGCTCTTTAAGGGTTTCGCAGGGGGTGTGACATACATGATCAGATTTGCATTCCCAAAAATCACTCTGGCCTGGCTCATGACTGTAATCCAGCTATTTGGGAGGCTAAAGCAGGAGGACCACTTGAGCCCAGGAGTTCGAGACCAGCCTGGGCAATATAGCAAGAACCTGTCTCCATTTTTCAAAATTTAAAAAAAAGTTTTGTTTTAAAAAGATTGCTGTGGCTGCAGAGTGGCAATTGTGTGGGAAGGGGCAGAGCAGGCGTGAGTGGACCGGGCAGCTGCTTTGCAGTAGTCCAGGGGAGAGCCACAGTAGCCTGGGCTGGGTTGTGGCGGGGCAGATGGATTTGAGATGTACTTTTAAAGTTGAGCTGCCAGAACTTGCTGATATCTGTGGTGGAGTGGAGGAGAGCGGTTTCAAGGACATCGCCTGGGTTTCCGGCTTGGCAGTAGGAGGGGGGTTAGTGCCAGTTACCATGAGAAGGAACACCAAGAGAAGACAAAGTCTGGGGCGGGGAGGCAGGATCACAGTGCAATCTCGGATGCACTGCAGAATTTTTGACACAGGTACTATCTGGGCCACAGGTGGCTCTGCTCAAATACATTTATAGCTCTTTGTCCGCACTTAAGCACTCTGTCATACTCAGCTGTGCGGGGGCCAAGAAATGTAAAATGTTTGGCTGGTCTTCTCCAACTAAAATTAAAATTCCTTTGCTAAGGAAGAAGGGGAGAACCTTGCTGGCAGTCTGCCACAACATCCCAATCTGGCGGTCGGTTTGCCGCACCCACCGGCTCATCAAGGACAGCTGCGGTGAATCGTTGAGTTCGGAGCAATCAATCTCCTGTCTGGACCACCTTTCTTCACTCAACCATGAAATCCTCACATTCCCAAGTATAGTTTTTCTTTCTTTGATTGAGACAGAGTCTTACTGTGTTTCCCAGGCTGGAGTGCAGTGGCGTGATCTTTGCTCACTGCAACCTCCACCTCCTGGGTTCAAGCAGTTCTTCCTGCCTCAGCCTCCTGAGTAGCTGGGATTACAGGTGTGTACCACCATGCCCAGCTAATTTTTGTATTTTTAGTAGAGAAGGGGTTTCACATGTTGGCCAGGCTGGTCTTGAACTCCTGACCTCAGGTGATCTGCCCACCTCGGCCTCCAAAGTGCTGGGATTACAGGTGTGAGCCACCACACCCAGCCCCAGTTGTATTTTCTTAGCTCACTCTTTTCAGCATGTAATTTATAGAAGGATAATCTAAATTGTAAACACAATTTCTAAGTTAAAACTCCTGGGTCAGCTCATGATGAAG